>PVHP010009201.1:0-50824 GCA_004024765.1 Zapus hudsonius
ACCTGTATTAGTGACAGAACCTTACATTTCCAAGTTGGATATTTATGTGAGATTCTTTTACACTCAAATATATCAGAGAATACAAACAAGGTGATCTCTGTGTTCACATTCAGCTCACTGTTCTTTTTGTCTAGATAATAGGATTATAGGCATCAAATTAAATGGTATTTGTTAGTGTGGTTTGTGCAATGAAAAGTTATAAAACTGCCCATGCTAGGAAATATTCTCCAACTTCTTGAGTTTCCTGCTGTCTTATCCTCCCTAATATTTTATTGTCAATTTTGGCTTCATTCCTCTGGCCCCTGTACACTTATAAATTCACATACTCCATATCCTTTTCACTGGATTATGCTTTAATTCAAATGCAGACATTAACTGCTATCAGCAGATGCAGGACTTGGGTTTGTAGTAATTCTGATTCCTGCCCTTTTTTCTATCTGTCCAGGCTAAAAAAAAGTCCCATGCCTATTGGGAGCATGATGGGCAGAGAAGATTTTTATCCTGTCAGCTACCAGAATCCTGCTCAATGTTCTTGCCTGAATAACACAGCTTCACCAAGTTTGTCTCAGTAACAGTGCCTTAAGGTCCAACTCAACTTACCTTCTCACAAGTCCAAATCTCACCCATACACACATACCTCTGCAGGCCCTGGATATGACAATTGCCATTTTGCCATTTTTCACTCATGATTCCTTAACACCAGTAAATCAAGAATGAGTCTGTCTCTGCAGTATGATGATGTATCCAATATATGTGAGGCTTGGATATCCTACAGATAAACAGAGTGTTGCAGTCAACTTCCTAGTTGCTGTGCAGAAAGAACCCAAGCAAACGTGGCTTGTGGAGGAATGGATTTATTTGGCTTATGGACTCAAGGGGAGACTCCATCCTGGCAGGGAAAATGATGGCATGAGCAGAGGGCTGGACATCACCTCTACCACAGCACTGGAAACAATGGAAGGAAGGTGTGCCAAACACTGTCAAAGGGAAGCTGGCTTATAACCCCTATCAGCCAGCCCCCAACAACACAGCTTCAGCGAGGTTCTAATACCAAAACTACCATCAGCTGGGGATTGATCAATCAGAACGTATTCATTTGTTTGTGGGGGACACCTGGATCAAACCATGACACAGAGGGATTTCCCTTGATGAGCATAAAAATTCAAGAATACCAGAGAGTAAATTGAGTAAAAATTCAGAACACTATACAAGTGACTGTATATGCAATGCAGTAATAGAAAGACAAAGGTTGGCAGGGGGGGACATCCATAGGTACTTGTCCACTTTCAGATAGACTTCCCAAAAACCCATTTACTCATGATGATCTTGTAAAAATTAGCTAAATAAATAAAGTGGAAATGATTTTCCCATCTAAGGAAATGACATCCTTTATAAAGCAGATAAAATATAGACAGGTTGTGGGGCTGGAGAGATGGCTCAGCTGTTAAGGTGTTTGCCTCTAGAGCCTATAAAGACCCAGGTACAACTGTTCAATTCCCCAGTACCCACTAAAGCCAGATGCACAAAGTGGCTCATGCATCTGGTTTATAGTGGCTACAGGTTCTAGCATATTCTCTTTCTCTCTCTCTCATCCCCTCTCTCTTTGCTTGCAAATAAACAATATTTTTTTAAAATACAGTTTGTTTTGAATAAAGTAGAAAATGTGAATCTCTGCAGAGTGGCTGGGGACATAGCTGAGGAATAGAGTGTCTTAGAAGGATTTTATGCTAATGTTGAAGCATTTGGACTTTCTGTAAATGAGGAGAGGACCCTTGAAGCTTTTTAAGCAGAGAAGGCATCCACTTCCACCCATACTATTGATTTTTACAAAGGTCTTGAAATAGTTTGTTTGGGCAAACCTCTACTTCCAAATTGTTTTTACATTTACACATCAAGAGATTACTCTTACGGAAAAGTACGTATAAGTAAGAGGAGGCCAGGTCTGTAAACAAAACTACTTTGAGAGCACTTTTGGAAATATTGGTATACAGTATTATATGTATAAATGCTTATAATGGAATCCAGATAACTAAATTTTAACCTTTTTATGGGAAAAAGACAGAAGAAGGACACAATAGTGGGAGGAGACTGAAGGGTAAGACAGGGAGTGAAAGGAAGGAAGGGATATAGCAGGAGGGGAAGAGGAAAACAGAGGTTAATGGGGGTCTAAAGACATTTTAACCATGTACAAAATGGTCAATGATTAAAATTAAAATAAAAGTGCATTGGTTTCACAGTCTGCATTAGACATGTGTAGATAGAAACAGTTAAAAAAAAAGTTACTAGATACCTTGCTCTTAATGATTCCTAGATCAAATAAAAATTCCAAGAGTCGGAAGAGGAATAAAACCCTGTTTCTGCTCTCAAGATTTATGGGCAGCTAATCATACAGTTCAGTTATTAGAAACTAGGGGGAAAAAACAACACAGAAAGTGCACATTCGAACACATGCTGTCAGTGTTCCCAGGAATAGAAGATTTCTCAGCTGGGTACTTGGAAGTACACAGCACAGAGCCTCTTTCATAACCTGAGAAATGCCAGCTGGAACCATATCCCAACCAGATTGGCAAACATGTTGAAATCTACCACTGATAAGCATCAAAGAGCAAAAAGAGTTGTGTAGATAGTTTTTATTCCTAACATGTAGAAAATGCACACATCCTACAAAACAGTCATTTCTCTCCGAGGATATCCCTTGATAGTTCCTCTCATAAGACTGCTGAGAGAAACACATGAGCACATTTCACTGTAATACCAAGCAAAAATGTGATCAAACAAAATTGTTGTGTATACAATGAAAGTGAATGGACCATAAATTCATGCCAGAATATCAATTTAACTCATGAACAATATGAAAGAAAAACATCAGCTCTCAAAATCATATACACAGAATGATCCCAGCTATATAAATATTTACAGAATTCAAAGTTAAAACTACAGCTTGAAGATGCACAGTTAGGTACTAAAGTTGTCACTAAAATCAAAAGAATAATTTTGGCAAAGGTCAGATCACTGGTGATCGGTATTTCAGATTCTAGCTGATGTTTGCACTACAAGCTCATATGTGATGGCATTTGTCTTCTTAACAGTGGTAATGACATTAGTGATTTCTAACAGTCTATATATTACAAATATCATTTAAGCCATTGGAACACTACAAATACTTTTCAGCATGCTGAATGTTTTTTCAGATGATAGTTGTTTTTCTTTTTAAATACAGAACAAAGAAAGCCTTCACAATTGAGATATTGTATGTGTATGAATTAGAACACAGGATTTGGAATTACGGCAAATGATAGGATAAGAATCACAGATTGGCTTGACAATATGGCTGGGGTTATTATAAACTATGAGATGAATAATCAAACTCACTGAGGCATGATAGAGTCTCAAGAATTTGTGTGTGTGTGTGTGTGTGTGTGTGTGTGTGTGTGTGATTATGTGTGTATATGAGTACACTTGTGCATGCACTTTGGGCTTTAGGCAGAAAAGATGTTTTATTGTAAACAACAGTTCCTGGAAGTTTTCATAAGTTAATTGAAACAGGAAATTAAAATCAGCCAAATCAGATGCTACTGCGAAAATATGAGATTTATGTACCTTGAAGGATGTACCCCTGACCTAATATAGGCCGCACTGGAAACGTGATAGGATACCAGTCATAATATATTAAAAATTCAAGAGAGACAGGGAAGATGGCTCAGCAAGGAAAAAAAATGCTTGATCAACAAGCATGATGACCTGAGTTTGGATCCCCTCAACTCTCATGAAGCTACGTGTAGTGACACACTTCCATAATCCCAGTGCACTTACAGAAAAGCCAGAGGCCAAAGCAGAAGAATCCACAGAAGCTCAGGAGCCAGTTAGACTGAGAAGACAGTTGCAAACAGAAGGTGGAAGATGAGAGGTGAGATCTGACATCTAGGTTATCCTTTGACATTGCACACACTCATACACAACCCAGATATTAATAAAATCCAACACACACACATAAAGCAAAGAGTGTTCTGACCTTTAAACTTCAGACATTAAAAAAAAAAAACTTGAGGAAAACATACTTTGGCATGAACTGAAAATTCTTAGAATGGCATGGCTGCATGATATTCAGGTAGAAACTATCAGAAGCTCACAAATTTGAAATGCTTCTATGAATCTGAAAAAAAATGATGGGCAATGTTATTAATTAGAGAGAGCCAGACCAAGTTTCTCCAATTACCACAAGCTGAGGACAAGGTATTCAAAACATATAATAAGCCTACTAGGGACATTTCATTCACACCACCACAAAGTGATTAGAGTGTATTAGAATCATTTATTTTTCCATTTAAAAGCAGTGTAAAAACTAAGTCAACACAGTGGTGTGCAATTTTAAATCTCATGAAATAACTAAAGTCATTGTGTTCAGCACATTTTGACATTTTAATGACGCATATTAACAAGAAATTAAGTTCCCAGGTTATTACACTAAGGCACTACTCTTTGTTATACTAAAACATCATTGAATAAGAAGTGAAACTCCTAATCAAATTATGTGATGGTAAAATTATCTATAATAACCCATCATTACAATGACATTAATGACAATATGAGAGATTTCACTCAAAAATATCACTAAAAGTGGAAATGGTTGAATGTAAGTAAGAAGTGATTATTTGTGGCTCACAGACAATTATCTGCTTGGTTTATCAAACTGCTATTTGCAGTAAAAATTACATAGGAGATCATATTTTACTTGACAAAAAGAAAGCTGCATTTTCTGTATTATCTGTTATTGAATCTATCTGATCTGAGTGACACAAAATTTCCATCATCCCAACAATGTAATATACTGAAAATATTAATGTACATTAAACTTGAGCAGACACTAAAAATTAACTGTCTTTCATATTAGTACACTTAATTGTTTATTATTATTATTATTATTATTATTATTGAAGAGGTCTCTTGATGTAGCAGTGGGCAATTTTGGTGATTCTGAGACTTCAGAGTCAGGTAAATTTCTCTATAGTATGAAGTATTTTAATTTCTACTGCTGTTTCTGATTGATCAAGTCAAATGACTGTGTCAGTGCCCGAGAATACACTCCAATAAAATATAAGATTTAGAAGCATTTGGTCTTCTCACATCGCAAACTTCTAAAGTGACACTTCCCTTTTCTATCGCTTCCTTTGGTGATGTAGAAAATAGAACATTCTCAATGAAAGAATAATATAGTGAGAAATAATCAGAATTGCATAGGGAAGATTATTTGATCATATTGGCAAATAAGTTCCCCTTTCCTAATTTGTCAATATTTTTCATATTGGCATATTAGTTTCCCCTTGTTGTGCCCTGGGAAATGTAGTCATTTCAAAGTTAAGAAACTGCTGAAGATTGGATGCTTCTCAGTAGCAAAAAAAAAAAAAAATAAGATCTGGATTACTGCAGAAAATTCATGTTGATTATCTGTTAAGGAAGAGAAATAGATATGTAAGCACAATATTTCCCACACACACCCTTATCAGTGTGCTAATGGAAAATAACATTCCTGCTGTGAAAGAAAATAGTTCATTTTGACCCAAAAAAATAACTAGCAGTAGCCAGGAAATAATGATCTAAGTTTTGCTGAATGGTTTGCTTCACCTTGGAAGAGGATACTTACCTTTTTTTGTCACAGAACAAAAAAAGATATTCAGATACATAAGTGGAAATATTCAGGTATATGGGATATAGTAAAATGGGGGGGGGAATCTCCTCTATAGGTTTCAAATGTTGTCTTGTAGCATTTTTAGCCTTAGAGATATTAGAAGCTTAGGGTTGCTCAACAGTGTTATATGCTGAGACACTTTTCTATTAGGCCATACAAGTGTTAAAATCATTGGCAAATCAGAGTTCTGAGATAGCCTAAGATGATCTTGTCTCTTGACTTCAATATCCCATATCTCCATAATCACTGTTTTGTCAGCCAAGGTCAAGCCTTCTGTAGGATCTTCAATGCAGACATAGTGTCCTTAAAGCACTCTAGTTCCCAAAGGAACAGCAATCTTTATGCTGTTAAATAGAAATTACCTGATAGGTTGAGTGAAACCTGTCATGATTTTGCTCATCGTATTGCTGCCAAATAGTCTCCAGAACTTATGCCAAAGTTTTGACAGATAGCTTTAGACATTTAAGCCATTCATCTGTGTGTGTGTGTGTGTGTGTGAGTGTGTTTGTGTTTGGTGTGAGCCTTATATGAGTGCTGGAGAATCAAAATTGGCTTACAATCAAGTATCTTTAACAACAAACCAACTTCTCGCCCCCATTCGTCTTTTTATGGTCATTTCTGGAAAAACATAGGCCAAATTAATCCTTCTAATCTGTGTTTCTGTGCTTTGTCATCTCAGCATTGTGAGTAACCCCAGTAATGCCCTAGGTGAGAATACACTGCCTCCTTTAAACACATGCATCATTAAGAATTATAAACGAGGGCTGGAGAGATGGCTCCACAGTTAAGGTACTCGCTTGCAAAGCCTAAAAATGGGGGCTCAAAACCCCAGTATCCATATAAATCCAGATGTGCAAAGTAGCACATGCATCTGGAGCTCATTTGAAGCGGCTGGAGGCCTTGGTCTGCCCATTCTCTCTCTCTCTCTCTCTCTCTCTCTCTCTCTCTCTCTCTCTCTCTCTCTCTCTCTCTCTCTCTCCTCTCTCTCTATTTTGCCTGCTTGAAAATAAATAAAACATAATAATGCTACAAATTATAGTTATCATGAAGTCTGATATACCTATCAGCCAGCATAATACTTATGATAGCTCAATAAAACTCCTTTTTATTCTCTCCTCTCTCTCTCTATCTCTCTCTCTCTCTGTTTCAACAAGGTCTTACTATGTTTCCCAGAGTGCCAGAGTGGCCTCAAACTTGTAACCTTCCTGTCTCTGCCTTATGAGTGCTTGAATTGCTAGAATGAACCATCACATTTGGATAATATCCACAAAGAGTTAGTGCCATCATTATTTTACAAACAAAATGAAGTGTTGAATGAGTGAATAACATTGGAGCAATCATATCTAGTGAGCATCAGACCCAGGAATCAAAGGCATCTTTCTGTCCCAAAACCTCTCTTCTGGTCTGCTTCAGTGCATCCTATGAAAGGTCAAGGAGGAGTCCAGAGCAACATGGATCCCTGCAGGGAGAAGTTAGGGGCATGGAAAAGAAGGGAATGCAAGAGTACACCAAAGATAGACACCATGTGAATTCCTGATAAAGAACTTCAGATACATAAAAGAAATAAAGGACCCTAATGATAGGCACTATGTGACATAGGGGAGAAGTGATTGCTCTGAAGTCGGTTTAATGAAGAAAAGGATCTCCAAAGACAGCCTGACACTCTGCAAAATATAGTTTAAAAAGGAAGATCTGCAACCTGCCCAGCAAGCAGGTAATAGAGAAGGCCCTGGGCTTCATGCCCTGCTCACTCAGGCCACAATGTTGATCGCCTTATCTAACTTTGTGGTCAAAGGAAGCAGAAGTCCCTGCATTTTTATTTCCAAGTTCCAAAGGCCTCCCCTCTCCCCAAACTAAGTGAACGACCAGCCTGAAAGCAAGTGTGGGGTCAGAAAAGTGGCTGGAATATGGACATAGCCACATGGCTAGCTCCCCTGGCCACCAGCCCCCACCTTGAGGTTACCATGGAGCCCACAACCACCATTCATCTCATTAGCATACAAAAAGTACATCACTTCAAAGACTCCAAGGATTTTAGGAGCTACATAACGAGAAATAGGGACAAAGACCAAATACATTTTTCTCATTATCTGATATCTAGAAACTTATTTTATATCCACAAGGACGATGCAATGTTATTACAAACAGATCTGATGCTTACAATTGAGTTATGTCCAGATCTTTTATCAGACAAAAACAATCTCACAGACCATCTAGCTGAGACAGACATTACCAAGATGGTACACAATATACCAAACATCTCACACTTGCTCAATGAGTGACTGCTATTCTTTAAAAATTATAACTTTATTCTATTTTCATATGTCACTTTGTGGGTAAGATTTATTATAATATCTAATTGTGAAATTACTTCTGCTTTCAGATCTAGTGTGAACTTCCCCTACTCTATAGACCATCTTCCCAATTACTCAGAAAATCTCAAATCCTATAATAATAGATCACTCTAATACACTCCTATCAAAACATTCTTTATTTCCTCATGATGTACATTTGCATTTTCTGCAGTTATAACCTCAACTTGATCAAGTATAATAAATTGCTAACCAACTGTAATGTATCCATGATATATATATATATATATATGCATATGTATATGTCAAATAAATGTAAATCTATATACACATATTCTCATAAACCCTTAACATCGAAACATCTAAATAATACCCTTATGTACATGTCTGAAAAATCAATGAGCTGTGGACAAATAATATCTTTTTAAAAATTGCTCTTGTGCTGAACATATACAGATGAGTTTGACCTTACACTGTCATGAAAGCTAGTGAAACAGTCTCTGTGAAGTTGTAATCTGCTAATGTGTTAGTGACTCTCACATCACAAAGATCAGGAATTGTACAGGGAAGGTGAATATGAAGTAGATGAGAACAAGGTGCCTCATTAGTGACAGCACAGGCTTATGTTTCTCTAAATATAGATGGACAGTTACATGTAGAATATATTCATAGGTATGTATTTATAAACATGTGAGTGTACTCACAAATAAATATATTCTACTCAAGGAGCTAAGAGGTAAAACTATCTCCTGGCAATGACCACACCTACTGTCCAGATCTTAGTTTCCAGTGTCATTCTCCTTTAAAGGAAAAAAGAACCAGGGGTTGTCAGGGTGGTCTAATTAATCACAGGCTTAAACTCTGTCCCCTACTACTCATGGTCCCTCTTGCCAGACGACACTCACTACTTTCTCAATAGGTTACAGTATGCTCCCAAGGATTTTATGTTTTTGAACCTAATATGGTTTACCCTCATGTTTAAGCTATTCCCCTCCCCCCATCCCTTACCCCGGAAAAAAGAAACTCTTTGAAAAGCTCATAATAGATAGAAATATCCTTTCCTTTAGGAGGTAGAACACTATACCAAAGTGTGAGATAAGGAGAATGGTTTATTATGAGAATGTTTTTTTTGTTTTCCATGGAGTGCAGTCTACAAGTTAAGAAGATAACAGATTACCTGTATAATGGGCACACCTGACTGACAGGTGGAAGAAGGGTACAAACCAGGGAGGGAGAGCAGACGATGTCCAGGAGGAGGAGTTAGAGAGAGAGGAGTTATTTTTAAAGTATATATGATAATCCCATAGTTACATTCATTATTTCATATTATAAATGTGATCATTTGAATTGTTTCCCTCATCAACTCATGTGTTTTGAGTGTTTGATTCCCAACTGACAGCAATTTACTAGGTGGAGCGTTGCCTAGAGGAGGTATGTTGTTGGGGGAGAGTTTAGGGGTATTATAGCCCAGCTCCCCCTTGCTAGAATTCAGTTTACTCTTCCATCACTTTTGTCTACCTGTTTGCAAAGAAGTGTTGTCCAGCCTCTAACCCAAAATTTAAAAGATCTTAATAATGACCCCTTTATTCCCATTAGTTGCTTCTTGACAGGTGTTTATGCAAGCAACCAGAAGATAAGTGAAACAATAATTAAAGATAAGCAAATTTTTACAAAAGATTGCCAAAATTTTCAGAATCATAGTGGACATGTTAGAATCAAGAATGTAGAATTTCAGTGACAAAGAAGCACGTGTAATTAGTTTTAATCTCTCTATTCCCTGAATCTTGGAAAGTGTTTCACACCTAGGATGAGCCAGCATTTGTTGAAATAATGATTTAATAATATGGAAGAATTTATCAATAAAAAGAAAATAGGTTAATAGACATTTCACAATATATGGTAGAAGCATGTTTAATGGAAAACCCCGTGAACTTGTGGGTCAGATAACTTTACCAGGTGGGCCATGGGATGAGTTGTTCAGCATCTAAAATGAATGTGAAGATAATGCACACTCTGAAATTTTAGTTTTTGGGTTATAGCTCAGACTCCTCCTCTGAAGCACAGTTCCATATCCAATAGCTTGCCTAAATATTCCAATGAAAATCTCATAGATTTAGCAGATTCGGTGCTTTCAAAATTAAGTTTCAGCTGAGTTCCTCTCTATAAACACAGCCTTTCATGGAGTTTTCCACAATCATTAAATCCAACTCCATTCTTTTAGTTGTTTAGGCCACACATTTATTATAACCTTTAATCTTTCGCTTTCTCTCAAACTTACAACTGGTTCATCATGAAGTTTTGTCATCTTCGTTTTCAAAATATTTATAAATTGATCAACTTTTACCTCACTACTTTTTTCCATGTGTGTACATCTGTGGTGTGTAAATGTGTGTTTGTGTATTCATATGGATGTGAGTAAATATCTGTGTACTGTACATGCATATGTGTATACATTTCGAGGTCAGAAGTTGAGGTTGCATGTCTCAGTTTTCCTCCATCATTTTATTAAGATGAAGTCTTTCACTGGATCCAGAGTTCACCAAGAGCTAGCCAGCAAACCCTGGGCATTTGCTTATCTCTGCTCTCTAGAAAGTACAGGAATATGCTACCCATGCCTGACATTTCCATGGCTGCTAAGAAGCCAAACTCAGGTATTTAAAGTTAACCGACAAGTGCTTTACCAACTGAACCATCTCTCTAAGCCCAGAATCTCTGCTTCTCTCTCTGGTTTAAACTATGGTCATTTCTCACCAGGGTTATTGCAATAAAGTCTTGGTATTCTGTTCTCTTGTTATTGTTATCTATTTAATATACCCTTCAAAGTGAAATCAATATTTTCTCCTTAAAAACATGTCATGTCACATCTTTGTTGCTACTCAGATTGAATGTGAAAGTTCTAACTGTGATACAATGACCTATACAGTCAGGTCTTTCTAACATCCATTAATTAAATACCTTTATCTTCTGCTAGTATGCCCTACTTTTCCTTTCTCCAACCACGTCAGCCTCCTTAGGGTTTAATATTATTATTTACAATTTTGTAGAGATAGCAATAGTATCTAACCTAGGTTCACGCTAAGGAATTAAATGGCATAATGAATACTGTAAGTCCAACTTAGAATCTCACTGCTGGGAAGCATTTTCATCTATCTGAAGAGTGGCTATTGATTCTGAATCCATTATCTTCCTCATCACTACCATTACTGCTTCCCAGGGAAGCATACTTCAGAGAATCTTTGTCTCTCTGACCTCTTTAATCACATCACTCAATATTAACTTTATCCTCCAAGTTATGTTTCCCACAGATTGTAAAAAATATTTTATTTATTTATTTGAGAGAGAGAGGAGGGAGGGAGGGAGAGAGACAGAGAGGGAGAGAGAGAGTGGGTGCACCAAGGATTCCAGCCACTGCAAGTGAACTCCAGACACTTGCTCCACCTTTTACATCTGACTCTATGTGGGTGGATTAGCCATTAAAGCATTTACCAGCAAGTCAGAAGGACCACAGTTTGATTCTCCATTACCCAAATAGAGTCAGATGAGATAGGGGGTTATTAATAGCAATAAACTGAGCAAATGTCTCTGTGCTCAAGAGAGGAATCTTGAGGGTAGATGCCCAATGGAGGGAGAGCTGGGTCCATTGGTAGCTCTATATACATCTTTTTCAGGAACCTCCACACTGCTTTCCATAGTGGTTGCACAAGTTTGCAATCCTAACAACAGTGAATGAGGATTCTTCCCCCAATCCTCACCAGCATCTATTGTTGGTGGATTTTTTTAATGATTGCTATTCTGACTGGAATAAGGTGGAATCTCCTCATTGTTGTTTTGATTTGCATTTCCCTGATGATTAAGGATGATGAGCATATTCTTAAATGAGAATTGACCATTTATGTTTCTGCCTCTGTTTATTCCCTGTTGAGTTCAGTGCCACATTTTGTGAGAGAGCTGTTTGATTTTTTTAATTATTTAATTTTTTGAGTTATTTGTAAGTTTCAGATATTAGACCTCTGTCCATGGTATAGCTGGCAAATATTGTCTCCCATGGTGGTCTATTGTCTCTGAGGATGGTAGGTTTGTCTGTACAAAGTTTTTTTAGCTTGATGAGATCCTATTGATTAAGTGATTGTGGCATTTCCTGGGCTACTAGAGGTTTATTCAGGAAGGTTTTCCATACTCCTATCTCATGGAGAGTTCCCCCTATTCTCTCTTCCAGGGTTGTCAGAGTTTCAGGTGTTATGTTGAGGTATTTGATCCACTTGGAGTTGATTTTTGTGCATGAGAATAAAATGGGTCTATTTTAATTTTTTACATGTATTTATCCAATTTGTCCAGCACCATTTGTTGAAAAGGCTATCTTTTTGCCAGTGAACATTATTGGCATCTTTGTCAAAGATCAACTAACTATAGTTACTCAAGCTAAGAGCAGGGTCTTTCATTCTGTTCCATTGGTCTGTCTGTCTGTTTTTATCCCAGTACCATGCTGTTTTTGTTATCATGTCTTTGTAGTGCATCTTTATATTAGGTATGGAGGTACCTCCAGAGGAGCTCCTTTTACTCAGTACACTTTTGGATATCCAAGGCCTTTTGCCTTTCCAAATAAAATTTGAGATTTTTTTTCTCTATGTGTGCAGAGACTGATGCTGGGATTTTTATTGACATTGCATTGAATCTGTATATTGCTTTTGGAAGAATTGCTTTTTTTTACAATATTAATTCTACCTATCCAGGAGCCTGGAAGATCTTTCTATCTTTTCATGTCCTCCTCAAAGAGACTAACAAAATGCAAGTTTAAAATTATTTTGAGCTTCAGAAACAACAATTGCAAAATACTGTCTGACTGGTTAACACTCAATTGATTGTATAAGTCTCTGTATGTTTTTAAAGTCAGAAATATGACTGTAGTCTTGCTTCATACAGCAGACAGAATAATATATTTTGATTCACATTTGAATAATACAGGCAGAGTCAGCAATAAATAAGACTTTAATTTAAGTTATGCTATTGCTATTTTTTTCTTAGAAGTTTTGTCAAAGACAGGAACAAGGAGTTTTTGATGCCACTTTGCTGTTCTAATGTTATTTGTTTCCCAGTTTTAAAGTTACCTGTTGTGTCCCAGCATCAAGACTTACAAAGAAATGGCACCAGTTGATATCACTGCCTCAAGCTTAAGAATAAGTCTCAATATAAATCTTCAATAATTGATTGAAAACACTTGGAGCTGGACATAAGTCACTGTGCCTTTTAGAATAATTCTAAATCTTGTGAGGCACTGAGAAATTTCAACTAATATGACTTGAAGGAAGACATAAATTTTTATCCATTGTAGTAGCATTATCATTGACAATTTACTTATCTGTTAATAGAAGATCAAACATGCCTATTGAATGTTGAAAGAAGAGAAGAGGTCTAATTTAGGTAGAATTTAGACTGTGTGACTCAGAAATCCAACATCATAAATGAGATTAGAGTGTCAAAAACTTTGATCACTTGTCATTAATAGTCCAACTTTGAATGTCCAGGCTATTTTGTTGAGCTATTTTTTTGTAATGATTTCCCATGGAAAAAATATACCTTTCCTATTTCACCCATACCTTTTAGAGACCCTGTTCATCCTGGGCAGGTGTTTGCCTTTCCACATGCTTACTTTGGTGTTATGACATCACAAGTCACTGACACATATGTACTCAGTCAACAATATTGTCACTAAGAGATTTATCATGCCACACAACTTACCCAAGAATTGAGTTCTCACATGTCTAAGAATTGTAAAATAATTTTATGCATTTCATTTTTAAACAATATTAATAATTTTAAAAGTTTTTTTACATATCAGCCAATATGCCATATTAATTTTTCTTTTTGCTTAAAATATATCGACATACTCTAATTTTACCATCATTTGGAGATATTACATAGTCAGTCTAGTTTATAGAATCCACAGTTAAAATACATTTTATCTTCATATCACCTTGTGTTATTACACATCAGTCAAATATGTGTTTTGAGGCTCACTACCAAATGTACGATAGCAGTGAGGGCTTGGACTAACCATGAAACCAGATCATGCCCCCTCTCCTGTATCCATCTCTGATCAAGGACATAGGGAAGGGGATTCAGGGGAGCTCTCATTTCAATTCTACTATGTACACAACAGGCAGGCTTCCTTGGACCTACGCTTCTCTTTAAGTAAGGTTAGCCTCACACTTGCTCCATCTGTCACTAAGAGCCCATCAGGAAGGACAGGTGCGTCTCACTCACTACATGACCGGGGAATCTGATGTCCACTTTCTCAGATTCCTGTCAACTAATATATGCTTACAGAGGGTCTGACAGACTGTTCATGTTCTAGTTCATAGCCTCCAGAGACTCAGTCCTTAAAAAAGAAATTGTTTTAACTATATATTCTCTTCAGGCACAATTTTTTATTGAAACTTCTTTATGAAGTGTTTCACCTTCAGAAGCCTCAAGTCAAAAACAGATACATGCTACTCAGTGCAGCATCTGCATAACAAATTAATATGTGCATATACATGTATTTATACATAAATTTTATATCTACTTATATATCAACTATAAAAAATTATATTAACATATACAGATAGATGGATCTATGTATAATATATAACATCTATCATATATAAATAGATAAATATATAGATAGATATAATCAATCTTTCATTAGAACTAGAGCTCTCGGAGGGCAGGGATTTACTTACATGTATTCCTTGAAGCATCTGATTTTGGAACAGGGAATGTATATGGCATGAATAGGTGATTTTCCCTTAGTATATCAAATCTCTATTATCTTAATATCTCTCATTTGGCTAATGTGTCAGCTGAGGGAATTCCAACCAATAACCTAGGCTTGGAAATGTTGAAAAATAGCCATGAATGAGTACAGTGTCACACAGCATGTCGTGTCAAAGACTTGCCAAGAGAAAATAGAAAGGTAATTATAAAGGGTAACAAGAGGTTAAATGACCTCAACTGCCTGAACATGCCAAATTCTTCCTGGAGACTTTCCTATCTCCTCCCACTTGTTGCATTTCAAAGAGGAGGAAGTGAGGATGCAATCGTTGAATGTTGCAGTGGGTTAGGATGTTGTATGGTATGATCAGCCCTTGGTAACATAGAGTCCACCAGAGTCAGGTGCAGTGTGTCCTTGTATCCAAGTGTTTATCTTGTCATTTTAAAATATCCTCAGACCCCATCAAGCAATTGTCAAACAATTTTGATAACCTCTCTCCTTGAGTCTAGGAAATAAACGACTAAAGAGGACATTAAAGCTCACAACAACCCTTACAACCTGCCCCGAAGCCTCATCCATTTGAGCTCCTGGCTTATAAAGTCACTCCCTTAAAATTGTCTAAGGGTCCATCCAGAGACTTGAAGTGTCATGATGGTCTAGACTCACATCTAAGTGGACCCTCACAGGCCTAGTTTTCCCTGGGAGAGAAAGTTCCAATCTCACCCTCTGTAGAGATTCCTACTATGTTCTTGTTTCCATGGTCGCCAGCACAGATGATCACTAACTTAGAAGCTGAACACAACACAAATTTACTATCTCATTACTCGCTAAGTGAGACATCCAGGTGGCCTCAGCCCAACAAGACTGGAAACAAGATATTAGCAGGTCAGTAGTCCAATGGGTGTCTCTTTGAACAATCTGCCTGGTTGCATTCAGGTGGTTATAGACAAATCCAGGTTCCTGTGGTTGTGCTTAAGTTCTGATTTCCTTGCCTCCTGTTACCCAAGACCCCCCCTCTCTTTCCCTCCCTCTCTCTCAAAGCTGCTTGTAATCATTCCATGCTTTTCATGAAATCTCTGTCCATGAACAGGAGTGACAGCCCCTCTCATGCTTCACCAATAAAACATTGCAGTTCTCCCCTGATTTCTTTTTCAGCCATATCTCTATGACTTCTGAAAATGTTCTTTGAAAACTCATATGATTAGACAGAGCTCACTCAGATAATGCAGGATAGAATTTCCCCATTTGAAGATCTGTAACGTTTATTAGATTGGCAAGTTCTCCATTGCCAGGTGTGCTGATATGAATGTGTGGCCCCATAGACTCAGACACGTTGTATAAAAATTTAGCTTGCAACTTGAGTCTCCAGTGGGCAGAGCCTTACTGGGGAAGAGGTATGACAATGGGGGGTGAGCAGATTTAAAGTCCAGCTCTACTAGGTGTGGTCAGAGCAGATTGGGCTCTTGGCAGTCTGTGCTTGCTGGGTTTTACTGGCTGTTTGATGGTGTCTCTCTGCTGAAGTGAGCCAACTTCTTCCTCCATAGATGGTGTTCCCCTAGAATTTTTTTTGATATCTTTATTATCCAAAATTAGTTACATTTTATGAGCAAATCTTATGATGGTAACCCCCATTTCCCTCCTCCCTATTCCCAATCCATTGGGTATCATCCTTGGTGGACATACTGGATCAGTGCATGGGGTAGGGAGTTATGGATAGCACAGGAAGCAGCCATGTTCCCCCGCCTTGTGTGTTGTTGCTGAGAGTGGCAGGCAATATCTCTGGATATTCTCCCCCACAATGGCTCTTACAATCTTTCTGCCCCCTCTTCCGCTCAGTTACCTGATTCATGGTGGGTGAATTTTAGGTCTGCTTTATTGTTGAGATCTTAAGTGTCTCTGGCTTACTGCTTTGTGTTGTGTTGGAAATCATTGGTGTCTGTCTCATTGACCTATCCTGTGTTATCTGACTTGCTGGGATAAGTCTCTTGCTTATCACACCACTTTCTCATAGGTTTCATTTTAAGCCTGAAATAAATCCTTTCTGACCAACTTGCTTATGGTTAGATGTCTGTCCAGCAACAAGAAGCTGACTGCAACACCAGGTAATGTAACAGAATCTTGGATCCAAAGGATAAAAAGGTAAACATTTTAGGAAGGTTATTCTGCCTATTATACCACTTTCTAGCCAGGTCAACCAGATGGTCTGAGGATCTCTTGTATTACCTCTCAAGGGGTCATCCTGAGGTTTGGTGAAAGGCTTCAGTTCAGGAAGGCAAAGTTTGCAGACTACCTCCACTGACCAGCATGATGTTTCTTCTTGGTAATTCATGAGATTAACCCATCTGAATAATGTTGGGGTGATTCTCTGACATAGGATGAGGTCATAAGGCTCAGGACTCTGGGCTTTGTTGACCTATCAGCAAACTTTCTGAGAAATAAGAATGTTCCTAGCTTTTTTCATATGCTAGGGGATAGGAAACATAACCAGGATGGTACATTTATATAAAGAACACACATATAAATATTCATGGGGACATAATTCTTAGACCTGAAGGTAGAAATGAGGAGCTAAGATAATAATGAAAACTCTGCATCTGCACTGATTGCATAATTACCAATAGGTAATAGCTTAAAACAAAATATGGAAAATAGACACAATAATTTTGCAATGTATTTTTGATAAAATTATGTACATAGACAATGTTCCACAAAATTATATGTCCATAGTCTCCTTCACATCCAATGCACATTTCTGTATATGCAAACTAAATGAATTCCATTGATATATTTTGTTTATATTTTATAGTTAATATATATATATTTCATTTTTATTTGTACAGATTATATAATACATAGAAAATACATGTACTATAAGCATTACATATAATCATATCTACAATTATACAATTAATATTTATTGCATACTTGCTTATGACAAGAACTTTGGACCCCAGAATTTAAGATATAATGTCCACATATTCAATACTGTACATGGTGGTGGATTCAATTTTGTTTGACTCTTCAGTTTTTTCAACCAGTTTGATTTTACCTATAAAGTTCTTTTCTACTTGTCTTTTATTTTTTCCTACTATTTTGTTTATTATTTTAAAAAATTCTCCATTTATGGATTCATCGATATGTTACTTTATTTTTTAATATATATTTATTGTCCATAATGAGTTACATTATTTAGTGGGCAAACAATGTGTTGTTATCCCAAATTCCCCAATTCCACCCCTCCTCATCCCTGATCAGTTGGATGTCCTCCTCCTTAGGCTGTCTGTATTAGTCCTTGTGGCAAGGGATCCTGTATATCCTAGTACTCAGCCAGGTTACTTTATTTTTTGCCGTTTTTTTTTTTTTTTTTTACTCTGTGTTAGAGGAGTTACCTTCTCATTGTTGGAATAAAGCTCTTACCCAGCACACCTTATGTGAGGAAGGGATTTATTTTGCCTTAAAATCTCTAGAAGAAGCTTCAAAATGGCAAGGGAAAGCATGGCATGAGCAGAGCCTGGGCATTACTATTGCCACAGCAGGTGGACAACAGCAGCAAGAGAGTGAACTGGGTTCTCACAATGGGGACTGGCTATAACAACCTCAAGGTGGCTGCTTCTATCAACACAACTTCTCCAGCAAGGCTTCACCTCCCAAATTCTCATCAGCTTCCAACCAAGGATTCAGAACACATTCCTTCATGGGGAACATCTGATTGAAACCACCATACTCTGTGTACATCCTTCTTTCTTATTACACATTCACTTGCCTTTTGGTTTTTTTATTTGTAGGTTTTATACCGATTTCCACATCTGTGCCATTTTTTTTAACTTCTAAGAAATTGATTTAGGTTGTTGCTATATAGTACAGTCTGTATTTTCTTCTATTGAACACATTATATTTATTCTCATTAAACCATTGATGTCCAAGAAAGTACTTCTAACTTTTCTTTGTAGGATATTCTTTTGTCTTTGTAGAAGTTATGTTCAGACATCCCTTCTGTGAGGCCTCCTGTGCCCTTGGTCTTAGACAAAAACACATGTTTGACTATGTCTGAGATTCAGTTTATATTTCTTTGAGGCCTATCTCTGTTGTACTTTCTCCATTGAACACTTCTGAAACACACAAAGAAATTCAAATCTATTTTCCATGCTGGTTACTTCCTTTTGCATTTTCCAATTATTCTAATTTTAATAACCAAATATTTTAAGCACACACAAAAATTACAGAAACAAGAGTGACAAAAATGCATCTAATCTGAGACTAAAGGGATCTGTAACCAATTTTCCTAATTGCATTACATATCTTATCTTTAAAATAAATGAAATTGGGCATAGGGGAACAAAAACAATAACCCCAACATTTAGAAGGTAGTGTCAGGAGAATGGAGAGTTGCAGGCCAGTCCAGACTCCATAATGAAACACTTTCTCAAAATATTTAAATAGATAAATAAATAAAAATGAAATGAAACATTATAAAACAACTGAAGTCTTCTTCCTCCTCATTTTCCTCTTCCCTTCTTAGTTCTTTTACCAGACTGACTAATGTTCTAATGTCAAAGTGTTTCATTCCCTTGCATGCTGTTTGACATTTAAAAATATGTATATGAAGACATAGACAATATATACTCTTGGTGAGTCGTGTATTTTAAAATATACCATAAATTCATTGGAATGGAAAAAATTGATATTTTTCTTTAACCACTGGCTGCCTACATATATTTAAACATGTAGGGAAACAGGGAAAAAAGAACTCTCCAATGTTATGATCCTGTTGGCAATATCCAAATATTTGACATCATAAATTATTTTTGTTTGCTTCTTTCATGAATTATCCAGGCTTCTCCTAACAAAAAGAGTACATATAGAACAATATTTATTATATGGATTTGGCTCACACAGTTACAGAGATGAGCAAATTCAAAAACCCGAGATAGACCAATAGGCTTGGGATCCAAAATAGCCAGGGCTCCACTTGGAGTCTGAAGGTCATCTCTAGTAGGACTGGAGAGAGCCAATGCTACAAATCAAATTTAAAGGCAGTCTTCTGGATGAGAAGATGGCCCAACGGATAAAATATTTTGCATGCATGCTTGAGGACTGAGTTTGGATACCAAGAACCCACATAAAAAGAGACACTGTAACACAAGTATTTCTAACCCCAGAGTGGCTACAAAAAAAGCAAGGCAGAGACAGAAGAACATCTTGGAAGCTCAGTGGCCAATGAGTCAAACACAGCAGTGAACAACAAGATAGTCTGACTCAAGGTACAAGGCAAGAACTGACATATGATGTTGCCTCCTGACTTCTGTACTCATATAAACACACACACACACACACACATACACACACACACACACACACACACACACACACACGATAGTCTAGACAGGAAAGGCCAATGTTTCAGGTGTTCAACAAATTTAATTGTTAATATCATTAAGAAACACCCTCACAGAAATACCTAGGACAATGTTTACCAGTATCTAGATACCTCCTTACCTACAAAGTTGACATGAAATTAACCAGTTTCTCCTAAATTGTCTTTCACAACTTCATGTAAAATTCTTTGGATTCCCCTCATGTGTCAGAGAGAAAGATATCATGGTTGGAATATATTTCCGTTAATATGTCTCATGTAAAATAATCACAGCTATGGCTGTAACCCTGGTCATTCCTGACATCCTGTCTGTCACTTCTTCCCCCACACATTAGATGTTCTGAAGAATCCCTCATGACATATTTATCTTTAGTTGACTCACTTGAAAAACCAAAGCCGAAATCCTTTACCATGACATACTTACCCTTCCACAAATTGATCTTTGTTTCTTCTAGAAAGGTTCCTTGTGATTCCTTTCTTTCCATATGTCCCTTAGGCAACAACCCTGGCCTTCTACCTCTTTCTAATCTATGCAATCCATTCCTAATTGATGTTATGCTTAACCCAGTTTGTGAGATTTTAATTAATCCTTCCAGCCTTCCTTCGAGCAAGCATCCTACTTGAAGTTTTACTTCAGTTATGTTCCTAAGATTTTAATTAGTCCTCCAAGGCTGCTCCTTGTGAACTTTCTCTTTGACTCCACAACTTCTGCTGCCATTTTTCTCAGATTCTAAGATGCCCTCTATTGTGAGATGTACTGCTAATAGCAACTTTTCTTTTTCATGTGGGAGTGTTGACAGTTCTGAATAAAATGCACATATTTCCTTTTTATAAAATAAAGTAACTGCCAAAGGAATGTGTTGATCCACATAATTATACAGTGCTTACGTTTTCAATATCATAATCAAAATTTGAATAAAATAATCTTCTTAGAGAGAGTCTAAATTCCAAGTGTCTTATTCGCTTATAGCCCTGGGCAGTTGGCATCAAGATCTCAGGAGCAAGACTATTCAAAATTTGTGCTAGGTCATATCGGAAGCTCCCTGAGTCCATGTGTTCTAACATGCGTGGTTTATGTAAGCATGAGATATAACCTACTAAAAATCATTTCAGGAGCTGTATTTATTTTCCTAACCTCTGCAATTGGTTCATCTTTAAAATATCCCAGTTCCTTGCAGGCTTGTTAGAAATGAGCTAAAATAAAACCGTCAGTAGGGCAATATTTAAAATTAGAACTTCCCAGTCTTGTCTTATGATTGTTGGTTTAATCGACTATCTAGGGCAATTCTATTCAATTTTAATTTTCTTAAATTGATCTCTTAATCTAAATGTCTTAGTGCAAATTGATATATCATTTTACAATCTCATTGTTAGATATGATATATCTTTTTCAACATTATTTTACATCTCTTGCCTGTTGTATCTTTTTCTTTATAAATATCTTCCTTGTATTTTTTTCACGACCTCGTTTACCTTACTTTATTAAGTATTTATTTTATTTTTTGTTTGTTAATATAACAGTAGAAGTTGGCATCTCTTTCATACATATACAAGCACACATATGTACAAATACCTAAACTATCAGAAAGAAATGATGAGTCTAAAGATAGTTAAAACTGACATACATACATACACACATACATACATACATATATTACCATAAATAACATGAAGTATTTAAAAAGGAATGACTATCTTTGGTTCTTGGCTATAATTGGAGGAGATTTACAAAAATAACTAAGATGGTACAGTTTTGTGGAGAACACACAGGCCCCTTAATTAAGGTCTGAGTGTTTCTCTCCAAATAAACAATATAGAATGTATGTAGAATTTAGGGCACTCGAATAAGTCTTGCACATTGACTTGAGTCTTGATCTGTCTTTATGCATCTCCACAATGGCTGTGATTAAGGAAAGTGTCATTCATTGCTCTCTCCACAAAGTCTAAAGTTCTCTGCTGAAAAATCTCATTGTAATGATGAAAGTGGGAAGACATAGGACATACTGAAAAATCCCATTGTAATGATGAAAGTGGGAAACCTTAGGACATGCACTTCATCTTCAAGGGGTGAAATGTTGGTAAAGAAAAATGGGAACAAGAAAGTGCCTTGGGCTACATTTTAAGAGGCTGCTAGATCAGAAATACCCCAGACTCAAATTTGATATGAGTGGTACTATTAGCTTCTGACATCTTAATAAAAGTTTCCTAAAAGAAATTGCACTGAGGCAACATCTGAAAATTTATCAAGGTTTATTAATTTGACTAACATAAATTATATATGCATATATATGTGTATCAAAATTATATCAGGATCATACATATATATATATATATATATATAAAGAGAAAAGGGTAAAAACAAAATAAAACTTGTGTCACATAGTCTGAATTCACATTCACTTCAGAGTGAGAATAAGTCTTAGAGACAGGGTGTCAATAAAACAATATTAGCTTTCTTCCAATGAAACCAATACTGAAAGAAATGAATAAGTTTTTAGCTTTTTTTTTTTTTTTAAAAAAAAAACATTTTTATTTATGCCAGGGCTTCTTGCCCCTGCAAATGAACTCCAGATGCATGCGACACTTTGTGGCATTACACACCCATCAGTTTTTAGCTTTTAAGAAGCCATGAAACTGCAGACATGTGTGATAAGCCATACTATAATTAATGAATCTTAAATACTCTTTTAAGTCAATAACTTTGGTGGTTATTTGTTATGCAGTAATAGTTAACTAATAAACTTTACTTAAGATGTAAAATTAAGTGCCCTTTGAAAAGGTAATCTCCTTTGCCAAGGAGAGACAGGGTCTATAGGAAAATGAAAACCCAAGGATAATAAGCTACAAATCTCCAAGTGCTTCTAGCTCTCAAATTCACATAGTAAATAGGTAATTCCTATTTCTAAAACAGGTGTTATTTAAGTAGTAAAATTCATATATGACCTTATGTGGCTCAAACATGAAATTAGGTAGGACCTGCGAGCTCACCTTTCTACTAGTTGAAGGAGTGCCTTCAAGATAAATTCCCCTGGGACTGGGGTCCTACATTTCATGGTTTTGGATAGCATGCCACCTCACAAAGCTTTAGTTCAAGAACAGTGCAGAAACAATAAGAAGGGTGGAAGGTGGTAATTCCCCAACTAGAGCAGGATCTCTTCTGAGTCTAGCAGATCCCCAGTCTAAAAGCAGAAACATTAAGAACTGTCTACATCTCTATCTTACTCTCCATGTGATGGTTAGTTTTATTGTCAACTAGGAAGATAGCAAGGAGCAAGCAAGAGACTTAAGATATGGGAGGAGTAATAAGCCTGTGCTTTTATCATCTATTGAAAGCAGATGTGTGCAGAGAGAGAGGCATCACTCAACTCTGCTCTGCACACAGGTGGAGAGATATGAACACATGGCTGACTACACACCCACAAAAGATAGACAAATATAAAACAACCCTGAAAACTTTGGGGAAACTCAATTGAATCTAAGTGATAGGATGCGAATCAAAGTTCAAGGTCATGGTATAGTGAGTTACCAAAATATCCCATGGATAGGGTGGTTCTATTGTCCAACTCATTAGGGGTGCCACAGAGATTTGCAGAGCCTTTAGTTAACAGTATTCATGGATGACTCCTTTGCTCCCTTGAACCTTCTTATTCTAGGCATGACACTTTTACAGGAACAAGACAAAAGCAAAGGAAAAGCACTAAAAAGTCTAAATCAGTCCAAATCCTACCACCAAGTCACCGAATTGTCTCTTACCTTCCTGTTGTATTTGTGAGGCTGCTCAAAATAAGTAGTAAAATGATTCATCATCACCTCTGGACCTCGTCTGACAGTACTCCATTCCAGTGTCTGACTCAAGCTGTTTATATCTTGTGTCACTTTTGGCAGTGACTCCTTTTCAACCAAGATTCATGCAGTTAGAGCATCTTGCAGAAATAGTAAATCATCCTTGCAACTGATTGCGACTCCGGAGCTGCCTGGTTTGTGAGTTATTCATGTACCTCTCCAACATGGCTTTCATAAACAGATATTGTTTCAATGGTTACTAATCATTCCTGCTAAATTTAGAGTAAGATCAAGGCCAGAGGACTTGCAAGGTCTCATTCAAAGGAGGAAAAAGTTTACTAATATATAAAAGCCAGAGTACTCTGTGCCGGTTTTTTCTTACCCAGGGATAGACACTGAGTTCTTGTGTAAAAGTTTGTGTTCAAAGTTTGTATTTCAAATCTTACCAAGACATGCCCTTTGGAGAATTAATCCAAATCATTTTGATTTTACACATTCTCTTTTGTTTTTTTTTTTAAACCATACTGACTGCTTTTTTTTTTTTTACCATATTGAATGAGATGGTCCCCATAGGCTCATATGTTTTGAATACTTCATCCCAAACTGGAGGCAATTTGGAGAAATGATGGAGTCTACTATCTCTTTCTGCTGTTGCCTCTGAGTGGATGTAACAAGATGTGACTTCCAGCTGTCTGTCCTCCATGCTTTCTTCACGATGAAGTTTCCTCTCCTCTAAATAGTTTCCTCTAAAGTATAAAAATAAACTCTTTCCATAAGCTGCTTCTAGTCAGGTGTTTTCCCCAATATTGAGAAGGTAACTACAATTAGAAGGTAACTGACTGTGTTAGGATTTTTTTCTCAAAATAAATGACAATCACACAAGGAAATATAGGGAAATTTACACAGAAGACTAATGTCTCTTTTATTCTTTTATGACCTTTTCACAGAAGGCAATATGGGTAGAAAAATAATGTCTAATTTATAACATCACAATCAATGCTTTGATGTTTGTTGGGTTGTATTTAAAAAAAATGTCTAAATAATGTGTGATTTACAGAATCACAATCAATGATTTGATGTTTATTGGGTTATATTTTAAAAAGAATGTCTAAATAATGTCTGATTTATAGAATCACAATCAATGATTTGATGTTTATTGGGTTGTATTTAGACATTGAAACACTCCTTCAAACTGATACAAGCTCAGGGACCCTAGAACAGTGTGTCACGCGTGATACGCTCAGCAGGTTTAAACCTCTCTTTGGGGCCACATGTCTTTCTTGTGCTTTTCAGCTGATGCTTATTTAGATGTGAGAAACTTTACCTAATAGTAATAGAAAAAGAAGTCATTTCATTTGAATCCCTCTTTGCTCATACTCCTAGAACCAGACTATTTTATATTTCATCTTCTTTATTAGATTCAGTGCTTCTGAGAAAATTTATATTTCAAGAGCTCAACCAAATCACTGAAATAAAGTTGAGAGAAATCATCCTTAGAAATATCAACCTAAAAATTGACTGCATATCAGACAGCCTTTCCTGGTTGGTTCTGCACAGTTAAGATGCTAACGTTATATTCCCAGTTAGGAGAAATGGTTTCAGCCAATCCTTCCTCCACTTACTGCCTAAATACACCTAGTGGCTAACTGTCAACAATGGCAGGTAACAGAAAAGGAGTCTCCAGGGGGTAAACCCCAGGCAAAGGAGTTCTGAGAAATATTTAGCTGCATTTATAACCCTGTTAACAGCATCTTCTTTCACTGGGAGTTATTGCAGTCCATCAACCACTATGGGCTAACCGAGTAATTTCTAAGATTGCTTCCAGGGCTGGCTTTCAATTTTCTCCCCAAAGTTAGTCCTATTTCTCCTTTTCCTAATTGTATGTTTAATCTCTGTTGTCAACTTGACAGAATTTAGCGTCACCATGGATATAAATCTCTGGCCATTAAAAGTGGTACCATTGCATATTCTGGGGGTCCTGAACTAAATAAAAAGGAGAAAGTGACCTGAGCCCCAGCATTCATAATTCTTCTCTCTCTCTCTCTCTCTCTCTCTCTCTCTCTCTCTCTCTCTCTCTCTCTCTCTCTCTCTCTCTCTCCTTTCTGACTGCAAAAGCAATGTGACTAGCTCCTTCATGTCCCTGCTATCAAACCTTCCTACCATACTGGGCCATTTCCCCACTCAAGCTGAAATAAAATAAACCCTTCTCTTCTTAATTTGCTTTCGTCAGATATTTCTTGCAGCAAAAAGACCAGTAACTAGTACACTCTCTTTACCCCATATCTGCAGGATAACATGCATGTTTACTCATTTCCATGTCAAGCAGGGAAGCAGGGCCGGAGGAAGAACAGAAAGAGCTGAAACCAGAAGGGTCAGTCATTAACAAATCAAAGATAAGAGCCTGGTGAAGCAGAGTGTGGTTGTGAACTGAACTTACCAATACATAAGGTCCATATATTAGAAATGCTTTAGGACAGGTATAGTCAAACTTGTGTGCTGTCTAAAACCGAGCCACTCTTTCACTGTCCTCAACAGCTACCAAGCTCCTGAAGTGCCAGTCTTAAAGCCCAGGCATGGGAACAGTTCATAGGAATATTCTGCAGACAAGGGAGATGTGAGGAACCTTCTCTCTGCACTCCAAATGTACAGCAACTCAGCAACTGAAATAGGACAAGTCCAGCTCAGGAAATGGCTTTAGCACTTAATTTATCTTCAACTAATATAAATGTAAATAGTCACTGTGGCTGCTGGTTCCCACACTGAACAGGGACACTTGGTCTCAGCCTGTTCAGTCCTACTTCTCCACAGAGACTTTTGAACTGTTCAAACCAAAAATAAGTCACAGTTTAGCCTATTTCATCATTAAACTAATTTATGAACTCAAATAGGGATATCAGATGATAAGATTTATTTCAATTTTAGATCTCATTTGAAAAAGTATAAACTTGATACGCACACACACAAAACTTATCCCCCAGCAGACATATACAAAAGATAGTTTTATATTTTAAAATTGAAACAATGCACATATTTTTAAAAAATGTCTCATGGAAACTTGGGCAGCTGAAGCTTTTCCCTTGTTCATAGTGACCAAAGCTATTTCACTTGGGAAAATTTTTATTCAACCTTATCTTCTAAATAGCTATCAATAATAGTAAACCATATGGGAAATTGAGCTTGTGAGGGAAGTTGAAGAAAACGTAAAAAGCGTGATTTTGGTAAAATATGGTTCATTGTGCATGGAACTGAGGAGAGCTATCAGGGCTCAGGGAATCAGTGCATTTGCAAGGGTCATAGATATGGTCACGTCAATTCCAGACCCACCACTTTCCACTCCTGAGGACATGCGATAATAAACTTTGAGTTTTCTGAGATGGCTTTTCCGTAAAAGAAGATACTCGTTATTGACTTTACAAACCTTTGTGAAAATTAGGTAACATGATATATGCAAATAGGTTCCATATGTAGTAGACCTTAAATATGTTAATCCTCTGCCTTTCTATTTCAAGGCACATATTTTGAAATATGAAAATTAATTGAAGCCATGCACACTCCAGAAATATCCAATTAATAAAACCTTTATTCCTGTGAAATAAGAGTTCATTGTGACTTTTTATAAGCAGGCGCTATAAAACCATGTCATCTACTGGGCCCTAAGCAGATGGTCATACTCAAAAGGAGAGAGAAAAAAAAAAAAGGTGGGAGTTCTTTTTTTCTTTTTTTTTTTTAGAAAATTCCTTTTGGTTGGTCCCTTCATTATGATTGGGCAGCATGCCACCTACAACAGATGGGTATGAATATAGGCAGCCAGAGAGGTTGCATGGTACCCCAGTCTTGGCATAAGCCCTGGGCTCTCTCACCAGGCTGTCAAAACAGCTGGTGTGTGCTGTCCCCACCTGCAGTTACACAGTTCTGCCAAGAGGGTCTGTGCTCAGAGAAGAACCTGCCATTAGCTGGTTCTGCTAGGTTGGAAGCCACACCGACTAGCCTCTGAACACTACGGGCCCCCTTTTTGATCTTTCTTCCAAGTCTCTGGGAAGATGTTTAATCATTCAATCCATCCAGCATTTCATTAACATTGAGCAGACAGGGGGATTGGCAGAAAATAAAATAGAGGCATGTTCAAATCAGAAATGTGACAATTTAGTGGCAGTTAAGTAAATTTAATATTTTGGGTGTTTGGTGTCTCTCTTCAAGTGGAAATACACAATGCTGTACAGGACAAGAGTGAGGATGGGATAATCATGTGAGGGCCAGACAAGATAGCTCGATGTCATGGCTGTAGTACTAACAAAATGATAACTGACATTTATTGACTGTTTATTAAACATCCACCATGACCCTAAATGTTGTACCAGTTTTAGAAACTTAGACCTTCTAGATACCTCACAAGTGTATTATTTGTAAACTCTGTGAGGACACTGAGGCAGGATGAGTTCAAATATCAAGTCTCAGATTTCAAGGCTAGAAAGCTATGAAATGGAAAATAAAACTTGGGCAGTCTGGCCCTAGAGGTTGCATGACTTTGGTATTAAGGAAAGGATACCCATTCTAATGGGGGGGGGGGGGAAGAATTCACAGCAAATTGAGTATGTTAATAAAATATCCATTGTTGGAAGCAAATGACAGCTGCAGAGTCTGCGAATTCTTTCTGTCTGGCACTCCTTGGTTAGGTAGGAAAAATCTGCAGAGGGAAGGATAATTCAAAGTCACTCCTTTTAATGGGAAACCAGACACGGTACTACAAAAGTCAAAATCATTACATGCATATTACAGCAGTATAATTTAAGCAACTGGGCAAATCCTGAAAGGATTGGTTTTATATTTTAGTCATTAATAGAATAAATTTAGCTAATGGATTTTGTAAGCTTAAATTTACATGAGCTGTTAATCCTGATCTATATTTATATGTGGTTTTACATACATCATATAAACACACCCGACCTGATGAAATTGATTTTGTTAAATATGGGGGGGTTAACTACTTCTTGAATGTAGACTGGTCTCATTTGTATATTTGAAACCTTCCTTTCTATATGGTTCTTTTCTCATAGCTGTGACAAAACAGCTGAAATGAACTATATGAAAGGGAGGATTTACTTCAGCTGTTGGTTTCAGAGGTCATCGGTCCATCAAGCTGGGGATACCCAGTGACAGGAGTAGGTCAGTTGTTCAGCAGTAGATGAATGTGTCAGAGTTCCTCAGGTCTTGAAGGATCAAGAAAGACAGAACTTGGTGGGAACCGAAAGTGGATAACACATTCAAGGCAAACCCCCGGCAACTTAACTTTTGTTGACTAGACCACAGTCTCAAAGATTCCTTAACCTCCCAAAACAGCACTCCAGCTGGGGACCACCTTTTTCAACCCATGAACCTTAACAGTCAAACCCTAACAAAGGGATTTCTACTCTGGGATGTAATAAGAAGAATGTCAGTTGAGAGATACAATAGTTAAATCTTGATTTTTTTTATTTGCAAACATGTACAGATAAGGTCTTCAGTTTTCTTACTTTGAATATTTATGGAATACCATGCTTTGTATTATGAATGCAACACCCTTCAAACATGTGCTTCGGTTCAGTACAGCGCCTGGAATAGAATGGGAAGTAACAAACATACAAATATGGAGAGAGACTGAAATAGAAACACAATTAGTAAGATTGGTATCATCAATAAAGTGAAAGGGAGAATATGAAAGCAAGAAGGTCTACAGGAAACACCAGGAAGAGAATGACTTCAGCGCTTACAATTCTGTTCACTTTCTTCGGTTTTGCTCTGCTTTCCCAGTGTCAGTATCTAAAATGCACATATTCTCAGATACCTGGGGCAGTTATAAAGTCCTCCTACATAATCCTTTCTGCCAATCATGAATATTTTTGGGAAGAAACTCAAAATTAGAATTAGGAATTTGGAATGATAGCTCAAGCCTAAATCCCAGCACATAGGAGACTGAGCCAAGAGGACTGTCATGAATTTGAGTTTTGTCTGGACTGCATAGTGAGAGCAAAGCCAGTCTGGGTAAGAGAACAAGACTCTGTCCCTAAAATTAAAAGAAAGGATTTAGGGAATCAGAGCTATGATAATTTGAATGTAGAGTAGTCTCCATGCCCTATTGTGTTTGTGATTAAGCATAGTAATTGTTCCCCAGCTAGAGGCAATTTAGGAAAGTTTAGAGGCCTTTGGGAGGTGGAGTTTTGCTGGAGGAGATGTGTTACTGGGGGCAGGTTTGAAGTACTATAGCCCTGCTCTAATTCTAGTACTTAGATTACTGCTTTCCTGTTGATGTGGAGATGTGGCCCAGTATTCCTGCTCAGGCCTTTCATGCTTCCCAGCCATGATGAAATTCCCCCTTGAAAATACAAACTGATATAAACCGTTTCTTCCCATAAGCTTTTATGGTTTGGTATTTTGTCCCAACAATGAGACTGTAAGTGTTACAAGAGCCTTTTTAAAACTGGGCCAGAAATACCTGTCATCATTTCTACAGGGTGACAGTCAACGCACCCAGAAGTGACCCTTATTAGACATATGACTCGTGAATGCCTTAATCATGGATTTCCCAGCTTCCAAAACTGGAAAATACTGTGGAGATTTTCTTGCCAAAAAAAAAAAAAATTGTAAGCACTATAGAAAAAAACTGACAAATTCCTTGAAAGATATAAATTGCTAAAGCTCACTGGAGAAAAAAATGGATAACTTGAATAATGCTATAGTCATGGAAGAAATTAAATTCATTTTTCAGAAATGATAAAACAGAGAAAACTGCAGGCCTAGAGGCCGAGCTCTGACAAATTCTAGCAAATATTTAAGATACAATGTCACTTATGTACAAACTCCTGACATGATATCAAAACAAAAGATATTAACACAAAAGCAAACTAAACCATGTATATTGATGAAAAAGTTTGCAAAAAATTGAATCAACAGTGAGGAGATACAGAAATGCATGAGGACTACTTACAGCTTATCACAGAAATGCAATCCTGGCTCCATATTTGAAAAATCAATCAGTGCAACTCATCACATGACAGACTAAAAGGAAGCTAAAAGACAAAAAGTATAAGAGAGAAATATGATTATCTCAGTAGACGGAGAAAAAATCTTCCTAATAATAAGTATCTGTACAAACTAGAAAGAGAAGAGAACCTCTTCAACAGGAAAAAGGGTATATCAAAAATCTTCTGTGTGTCACCATACTCATGGTGGAAAATGACCATTCTTGCTCCTTAATATTTAAAACAAGGCTAGAGTGGTCATGTATATCATTTATAATCATCATTATACTCAAGGTCTGACCAATGAAGTCAGTCAGGAAGAATAAAAAGCTTGCAAACTGAGAAGTCAGAGAATAAATCTCCTTTGCATACAATGTGATATCTTCAGTAAAAATAATCCAACAATTCTGCTGAAAAGCTATGAGAACTAAGTGATTCATCTTGGTTGCAATATAGAAGATTTCTATACCAAAATTAATGATAATCTAATATATACATACAGTGGTCAATGAGAAACTAAACTTTGACATTAGGAGTTCCTCTATAAAACCAAAAAGTGAAATGTTTCTATATACATGTAGAAAAATATATAAACAATCTTCTGTGTGCTGAGGACTATGAAATAAGCAGTTGGAGGGATACACTGTATTTATGTACTGGAAGAGTCAATATTGCTAAAAAAATCAATGTCTTAAAACTGCCATACATAATGCAATTTTAGTACAAATGTGAGCACAGTTTTTTGATAGAAATTGAGCTAAGTATGAAACAAAAACATGAACAAACAACTTAAATATCTAAAACAATTTTGTAGGAAATAAACAGATTTGGAGAACTTTCTGTGATTTCAAAGTACAATAAAAAGCTATACTACTCAAGACAGAACAATAAACATGAAACAGAACTGAGTGTCACACAAATATATTTACATATCTATGATTTTCAACAAATGTACAGAGGCAATTCATTGAAAAAAAGGCACTTTATTTAGTAATGGAGAAATAGGGTATTTGAACATAAATATGTAGATCTTAACCTATATGATATACTCCAAGCAAAATGTAAATAAAAATAAATTAATCACAGACCTAAATTCAAAACCTAGGCCTGTTTGCTGACCTAAATGGTGAGCTCTAGGCCAAGAAGAGGCCTTGTCTTGGAAAGCAAAGGTGGGTAGTATTCTTGAAAAACAAAACCCAAGGTTTTCCTCTGTCCTCAGCACACATGTGTATTTGAACATGCATAAACACATGTACATGTACACATACAAAAGAAAATTTTCCTTTCCAAAGTACATTAAAAGAATTAAAACAGGAGCTGGGGAGAAGGTTCAGAATTTAGGAGCACATGTTGCTTAAGACTGAGAGTTTCTTGGGTCATAGACTCCCTAGAAGTCCATAAAATCAGCTAGGCATGGCTAGGCACATCAGTAAACTCAGTACAAGTGGGGCAGACATTGGGAAATCACTGGTACGCACTAATGAATGGCAGCTTCTGGTTGAGGGAGAGAATCTGCCTCAAGGAAAGTAATATGTGAATGAGCAATAAGAGAAAGACACTCTACATTGTTCTCTGGCCTCTGCACACGTGCACATGCATGGGGCATGCACATCTTACAGACAAGTGCATATGCCACACACACACACATGCACACATATACACAAAAAATGAGTCAACAAGAAGAATTAAAATGATAGATTTAGAGGAAATATTTGCAAAGCACATATCAAATATGATTCTATCTATATTTTATTTCAGAAAAGGCACAGCTAAAAGCTAGACAATAAACTAGTTATTACCAGAGACCTAGTTGGTGAGAGTTTGACTACAATTCTTCACTGATTGTAGTTAGTGATTCATGAATTCATGCATTTGCAAAATACACAATTTACATAATGTAAAAATTTATATCACTCTACACCAAAAGATCATGTGCTCCTCTATTTAAATTATAACTTAAAAAACAAGTTGAAACAATAGGAAATTCTCCTTTAAACTACAGAGCTGTTTGCCAATTCATGGCAGACAAGATTGCTATTATATTGGAATGCTGCAACACAAATCTGACAATTGACAAGTAAAAAACACAAGTATATAGTATAATTTCAATGACATAATTTCATCTGATCCATGTATACATAGGAAGCAAAAAAGCAAAAAATATAAAATGATATGTGCCAAACTCATTCATGTATTGACAAGCAATAAATAATAAGTTACTATTTAAAATTATAAAAGCATACTGAGTTAAGCATGCCCAGGCTGTTCTCAGTCAGAGCGAGCTGGTGGTGGGTGAAGAATAAGAGGACACACTGTCCCCAGGACTTGCCTGGTTATCCCAAGGTGCAGCCGAGAGTCAATCTGTGACAATTTATGACTCATGGAGCAGAAAATTCTGGAATAAGCGAGTGCATTAAAACTTGACTTTTATCTAAGGAAAGGTAGTCAAAGACTGGAGATATGGCTCAGCAATTAAGTGTGCTCTCTACACAAGCATGAGAGAAAGTGGGGGCCCCTGAGACTGGCTGAGTTCAAAATTCCGGACCTCACCTAAAATAGCTGGGTATGGCCAGAGCATCTCTAACCCCAGTCTCTCAGGGAAGCAGAGACTCAAGATTCTTTGGATCCCTTCAAGCTATGAGATTAGTAAAAGTAGATTCTGACTCAAAAAGAAGACCAGGCAGCAGGTGATGGAGTGGGACATCCTAAATTTCACACTGGCCTCTGCCTGTGAGTGACATCCATCACAAATGACATTAGGGGCCCTGCAAGGGCACACACACATGTACACAATACACACACACATGTTACACATATGTGCACACTCACAAGCAAAAACTAAAATGAATACAAAAAAAGTAAAGAAGGTTAAGTGAATCCTCTGGAAACAACACTGTAATGGGCACCTTTTAGGAAGAGAGGTGGTCCTGAGTTACATCCTGGATCATTATTCTAGAATTATTTCGGGGGAAAGGAATGAGTTGGTGTGGTACTTTAAATGGATGCCCCCCCCCCAATTGATTCTAGGGTTTATTAAAGCTTGCAATTTGTCTCCCTCCTCCTGGCTGGAGGAGGTGTAACCTTGGCCTAGATGTATCTTAGGCTTCAGCCTAAGGTGGCTCTAGGGTAGATCTGGAATTCCAGCCTTATATAAGCAATAGGTAGAGCTTACTTTTTGTTGGTGTGTGTGTGTGTGTGTGTGTGTGTGTGTGTGTGTGTGTGTGTGTGTTTCCTGTGATGGGATTCTCTCTGCTTGGACCTGTGAAACATTGCCAGCCTCTTTCGCTATTATCACCAATATGGAACTTCCCCTAGATCTATAGCTTCAATAAGTCCTTTCCTCCCATAACTGTACCTGATTTAGAGGTTCATCTCAGCAGCATGTGACTGACTATGACAGTGCATAGGAAAGGCAAGAAGAAGGCCTTTGTTCTGCAGAATAATGGATTGTGCCGAGGTTAGAGGTAAAGTAAGAACAGTGGTAGGAGCCATTTCATTGAGCCTGAAAGAGATAGTAGAATAATATCAAGTATATTTTTATGTACTATGAAGCTATTAGAAAGTTTAGGACCAGGGAAAATTGGGAACTTTTAGTTTTGGAAAGTTGATATGATTTTTGGGTCATGACTGCTTTTAGAAGGTCAGAAATAAAAGCAAAGGGACAGGTGATGAGTGTAATCAGACCAGCTGAAAGAACAGAAAGGCTTAGTTGAATTTGCTAGCTGGAAACATGGTTGAGTATGTGTTGGTTTAAAGGCAGAATACAATGAAGAGTAATAATTTTTAACCTTGAAGTAATTAAAAGGTGAGAACTTGAATACACTCCCTACAAGAAATGTTAAAAGTTTAAGGAAATAGGATAGTTCCTGGAGTTGAAAACAAATACAGAGACCCCTAAGTTCTCAACAATAAAGCAGCCTTAATACTCACCCACCACGACTCAGAGAACTGAGCGGAAGAGGAGGCGGAAAGATTGTGAAAGCCTTGGTGGGGGAGATATCCAAAGTCATGGCTCCCCTCAGTAACAACATACTAGGACCAACGGAACTGGGCTGACTCCAAGGCTATCCAAGATCCCCAGCTCCAAGGACTGATCCAGACTTCCCACAGAGGAGATTATCCAGCTAATTGTGGATGGGGAAGAGAGGCATTGGGGAACTGGGGATAACAACTCATTGTTTGCCTATTAAATAATGTAACTTATTATGGACAAAAAAACTATTCAATTTTGAAAATAAATCAAGAATGAAAATATCACATTGTGATAAGGCAGTTTTGTCAGAGCCTTAGCTCTTATTTTGTGTGGACAGGATCTCAGGAGTTAGGGTTCTGTAAAATCCAATGGCTATGCAAAATGTCCAATGAGTCAGTCACCTTCACATTCTCATCTTATGAGCTCAAAGAATTGAAATCCACATATCAGAAAGTAAAATTTATAATTTTAGGTAAAACTTAAGAGAAGTACAAAAGGCATAGCTCTTGGCAAGAGGAGGAACAAAAAATGAGGGAATCAACCCTGAGATTTTTGGGAGTATCTTTTACGTGAGCAGTCTGCATGGGAAGCTGATCTAGTCAGGTGTTTGGAGTCAGAATTTCTCAAAAAGTACAATGTTTTCAGAAACCTTAATCCTTCAAGAAACACATAACATGGGTTAGAAGGAGTCCCCCACAATTCATAGAGATAAGAAAAGGCTAGGGCATTCTTACACAATCAGTAGCTAAGTGAAAACACAATGATTGTCTCCAAGAAATTCCTTGTTTTTTTAAAAAATATTTTATTTATTCATTTTCAAGCAGAGAGGGGGGGGAGAAAGAGAGAGAATGCACCAGGGCTACCAGCTTGTGGGTCTGGGTGGGACCTGGGGAATTGAACTCAGGGCTTTAGGCTGAGTTATCTCTCCAGCCCTCCTTGTTTTTATCTTTAGGACTCTGTCACTCCCAAACTGCCACAATTTTACCCCAAAAGAATGTACAAATATTTTGTGGAAGTCAAAATTAAAAGTGAATATCTGTGGTGATTTGAAATAGACTCCTAGATATGGAAATACAATGTTTGAAATCTCCTATGCATGGTGTATGCTTGTTCACTTATTTAGCCCATGGTGATAATGGCATCATTTAGGTAACAGAGCATGGATGAGAACAGAATAAGTTTCAAGCATTGCCTCTTCTTTACGTTCACATTTTGAAAACCAAGTTGAGTTAGAGGCAGAAAAAGCAATTTCAAAGGAGTGGGGGGGGGGGTAAGAAGAAAACCAGAGAAATGTGCTACCTCAGGATTAAATAAGCACAAATATGAGAGTACCATTGAGGAGCGATTCAGAAACTACCAGAACTGAGACCCAAAGAATGTACTGGACAAAATGTAGGTCAAGTGACCTACTTGTAATCAAAACCTAAAGTGGTCATTGGGTCAGTCGGGGGGAGGGGGGCAGAAAGGAGCATGATAAAAGGGAGACCCTGAAACATGATGAAGATATATATATATATATATAAATTTATATATATATATATATATATATATATATGTATATATATATAAAACCTTAAAGAGAAAAATAAAATAGGAGAAGCCAATGTGAATAGGGATACACTCCCATTGAAGTCAAAGGCCAGAAGCTCAAACAGAAATATGGAGCAAAGAATGAGAGATTCTCAAAAATTGGGAGTTCAGTTAACAAGGTACACCTAAAGTCATACTCCTCATTTCATAGCACTACCTCATGGAGGGTGACTCTATGGGTACACTAAGAATTATCTAGAAACTTTACAATGATTTTGAACAAGTACCACAAAATCTCTTCAGGAATTCCAAAAATGCCTGGGATGAAATGAATGAAGTCAGGGGAGTCAGTGACATAACAATTCACTATGTCCTAAGTTAATTTACGTCATTAGGTTTTGAAACTAGAGGAAAGGATACATCCCCAGATGATTCAGGTACATGATTTTGATGGATAAGATCTTTTTTGTTTCATTTTTGTTTATTATTATTTTCACATGATTATTCTTTCCAGTACATTTTAAAAGCATCATTTGTCATCCATTAAAGACAAATAGCTTAAGATAGAGCTGCCCTTTTGGGGAATACAGAGGGTTTATACAGGATTTGACTTAACCCTTGTCAATAAGAATATTAAGTAAGGGATTCTGTTAATACAGAGTTGAAAAACATGTCATATCCCTGACAGACTCATTGAGAGAACTGATTGAAGAGAGGAAATATGTTAGGAAGGGAGAAACATGTGAAAAATGAAGTTGAGGTCCTCCTAGCATTCAGTCCAAGCTCCAAGGATGCCCAGCACTCGTAATTTTGTGTATATGAAGCAGTAGATCTTACTTTTTGCCTAGTTCATTAATAGTCTCCTTTTCATTTTAACAAGTAAATGTCCTGGCTGGTATCAAAAATGGTTACTTGCAAAGAGAAGTATTTTTAAGTGATGCATTCGTCCTGGAGAATCTATGTTATGAGGTAATAAAGAAATTATTAAGAATCCTATCTATTATTTCAAAGACTTTGTCACTGAGCCCGTTATAGTGAAAGTTAGAAGATTTGGTAGAAATAAAATGGCAATGGCTTGAGCCACTTGCCCTCCTCTGATGTCCTTCAGTATGGGGAAGCACAAGTTGGCACCAGGGTATGTGTTGTATGAAACATTTACCCTGGGAAGATGTGAGCACATGTCTGTTTACCCCAGAGAGCAGAAATGACAAACTAAATCATGATTGCACCAAAACCAGATTTGGAGAAGCAATGGTTTCACTGGGGTTACTCACAATGCAGGGTGAGGGGCTGCTTATAGGAACATGGATGACTCACAAGCAGCTGCATCAACTAAAAGCCCGATCCAGCACAGGTGACCACTCATGGAATCTGCATCTCTGGAGCTCCCTGCGTAACTTGCAGGCAGCTTGGCTAGTGGAAAAGTTTCCCTCCAAAACAGTTGTTTACCCTTTCTGTCACCTTAGGAAAGGGTCTTGCAACCTTTTCCCCCATATTTGTTGACCTCCTAGGCCTCCTGAGCCTCCTTCCTCCCTCAGAAAGGAATTTTTCAATTCAAAGAAAGTTGCTACTCAACTCTCTTCATTCTGCTCATCTAACACTTGTTTCTGGATCCTAAAACCTTGGGGAGTGGTCATGTGACCTTTTAAATTTCAGTTCTTCCAGCCAGGACACCCTGAGTCTCCTGAGTCCTCTCTTTTAAAGTAGGAATATTTCAATTCCATGGATTTTGCTACACAGCAATGTGCCATTAAATTGCATATGTAATATACTTCTCTACTTTCCACATGAATTTGCTACTCGGATATCTAGAAAGCTAGAGTAATTAGCCAGGTGTGGTGGCGCACGCCTTTAATCCCAGCACTTGGGTGGCAGAGGCAGGAGGATTGCTGTGAGTTTGAGGTCACCCTGAGACTACAGAGTGAATTCCAGGTCAGCCTGGACTAGAGCGAGATCCTACCTAGAAAAAAAAAGAAAGAAAGCTAGAGGAATTAGCAAAATCTGACCTCAGTAGACATTTACCATGAATATCCTGGCAGGTAGAGGCAATGATAACTCTTGTCAACTGCAAACAGATACAGCCTGAGGGCAAAGAGATGATGATGATGATGACGATGACAGTAACAGTGAGCTTAAACCAAAGCACAAGCCGAAGATGTAGACAGAGCAGAAGCTTTTAAGCCAGCACCCTAAGGATGCAGGCAGAGTCCTTAGTCCTGATTCTACTTTAAAGAATAGACAGAACTAAGAAACAAAGATCATGGCAACATGACACTTTCCAGTTTATCATCCACCAACTAAAGCACCTATATCATTGTATAGTTCTATTATATTGGTTTTGTTATGTTATAATACAATGATACTTGTATATCGTTGTATATTTCTATTATGTTTGTGACAGTTGGATTGCCAACATGTTTTACACCTGCCATTCGAGAGCATGTGATGTGTTTCCCCAGCACAAGACAGTCTTGAGAATTTTTTAGATCCACATCAAAGGAATGAGGATAAAACATGATCTAAGGTTGTGTTATTGATGACAGTAGTTCCTCACTGCTTGTGTCAATTTAAGTTTATTAAAATTTAAAACACCAAAGGTTTCATATCTCATTCCTCTCCCAATAATTCAAGTGTACTTGTCGCTAGGGAAATAACACTTCGGCTAATGACAAAGAGCATTTCTGTAGTTTCTAATGTTTCTATCTACTGAACAACATTGCTCTAGGAAATGCATGTGGTAATGATACTGAAGGACAGAACACCAAGTTTCCCATCCAGGAAGCAGAATCAGAAGTGGCTGCATTGGTTTAAGGAAAAACTCAGTGCAGTGACAGGAAAGACACTGAGTACTAATTCTATCTCCTGAAGCTTTCCAGGGATTCACATTTCACAACTCTATACCACTCTCGTGAAACATGGTACATGTTTCTATGGGTTCTACAGTGGTGACCATTACCATTACAAATTGTAATACAGTTATTGTAATTTTTAATTTTTTCTCAGCTTTTGAATTTTTGTGAAGTCAGAAGGTAAAGAACAGTGTAACATACATAATCCTAATACAAAGAAAGAAGAATTGACAGTACAAAATTAACCCACACAGAGACTGTAGGGAGACCTTATGCTATTACTGCTTCACAGACACAAAGGGAGAGAGAATTCCCTATCCTCCATCAACTGTGTGCTGTTGTCAGAGTTTCCTGTTAAGCAGACCACAGTGAGCCAATATTTGAGTGTGTTCAGCTATTAGAGAATAGAAATTCAAACAGAACCAATATCCAGGAAAAAACGAGGCTCTCAATAAAGACAAAGTACTTGGAAAACACACACACACACACATCATTAGGAGGATTCAAAGATTTCATCTGTACATAACACAGACTTCTAGAAATCTCTATTTATAACTTAGAAGTAAAATTGATAATACAAGAAAGGTGGGAACCTCATAAATAAGTTGAAGAAAATAGCTCAAATAATAATGCATAAATGTAACTTAATGGAAAAATAAGAAAATGAACAGGTATGTGATGCATTTGAAGTTCTAATGCTTAAAAATTTTACAGAATAGTAAAAATGCATAGATCAGAAAATAATACCTCATATACAAGAAGAAAATGTACCCAAGTTAGACGAGGAAACAGATTTAAAAGATGTATCAAATTGAAGACAATTTTGATTTTGCAGCATTACAAAGAGAAAAAAATTGCTATCAAGTTCTAGAAGAAAAGCACAAGCTATTTATAAAAAAAACACAGTCAGTTTTTGCATCAAACTTTTGGAAAAATATATATACTTTTTTTTCTAAAATACATCATTCCTACAATATCTATCTTTCTGGATATCTGAGTTTCAAAATCATGTGGAATGTAGAGAAGTATATTACATATATTAGTCCTTCAAAAATAGTCTATGGAGGATTAGGGAGATTGGCCAGTGGTCAAAGGCACTCTCATGCAAAGCCCGCCAGCCCTGGTTCTTTTCTTGCATAAGCATGGAAAGCCAGAACACAAAAAGCGCCATATGAGTCTTGAATTTTTTTTGCAGTGACAAACACACAAATATACACACACATATGCACAAAACTGATAAAATATTTTAAAAGTAAAAAAGCAATCTACAGATATCTACTTTGTGCATTCTTCCTATGTCTAAGAACTGTTGTTCCAGATGCAGTTTGACTATTCAAGTAATGTTCAGTTCAAACTACCTTCTTGTAACTTCAAGCTATTTTTTGTGTACAGTGTGCATGTATGTATGTGTGGTCATGCATGTATAGATGTGTAGATGTACATGCACATGTGTGCATGCGTTCAGGCCAGGTGCATTCTTCAGTTGCTAACCATCTTACTTTTTGAGACAGGTCTCTCTCAGAACTACCTCTAGGACCTAGTAAACAAGCCTCAAGGATGCTTCGATCTCTGCTTTTCCAGTGCTGGGAATACATGTATATGCCACCACACTGGGCTTTTTGGCTTTTATGGGTATTAAACTCAGGTCCTCATGCTTAGAAACAAGCTCTTTATCCACTGGGTCATCTCTCTAGACCCAGCTTCAAAGTTTTTATTTTCACAATATTCTAATTTCTATTTTACTAGAATGTAACTTAGAACATTCTTTTGCAGTTATCTCATTTCCATGGAACACTGAAATATCCCTCTGGGATGTATGGAATTTTAGGTGATGTCTTTAGTACTAATCTTGAACTCTCTGATGTTTCTGTCTTTTGTGTCTTTTTGCTACCATTTTTTGAGTACATCCCATATTGTTTTCTAAGATGGGATGACTATCACTTAGAGTGTCCAGTATCCTTTTCCTACATCTTCTCAAACACTTATAAAACTTCATGATTTTTTCCTTCTTATTTTCTTCTATTCTTTTTTTTCTGTCCACTTCTGACCTTTAGTTAAATAGTTAATATATCTACATTCTGCCTCAATATGTCTCCATGAATTCTTGTTCTTTGTTGTAGTTACCTTTCCTGCCATCATGTTAAAACATCATGGATGAATTCAACTCATTCTACTGAATTCAACACATTATAGCAGGATCCTTTCGGTAATGATGACTCCAATACCAGGATGAGTGGAAGAGAGAAGGAACGCAGCTCTGAACCCAATTTGTAGTCTCATTATATACCTCAGTGTAAGGAGGAGGGACAAACCAGCAATGGCTTTCCAGAAATAGACATGGCAGTTAGTAGTTTCCAGGGCTGGGGTTGAGAAAGGGGTTTCTGAGCACTGGGAAGAAACCATTTCAAAAACCTCTTCAAACTGCTGAATGACTGGCTATTCAGGTTACTAGCATGGTTGCCTGGTTAACATCTACTTTGCTTTCCTTCTTCTAACCATGTTGGGGGCCAAGCACTCCCCTCTAGTGGTTCTGATAGTTTCCAGGTCATAGAGTTAAAGAGAAGAGACTAGACGTACTTTAATATTTAACAATGATTCTATTCTGCCTCAGTTCAGTTCCCAAGCAGTCTGCATTTACAAGGAATCAATAAATCAATAGTTAATGCTTAGTTTTTCCTACTATAACAGCTATTAAGATGGTTCCTTTCTGGGAAAAAATAATTTATTTTTCTTCAACTCTACTCTGACATAGTTGGCAATAAAAGTCATATAGATTTATAAAGTGTAATGGATGATTTGCATATGTAATTATATAGATATATATTAAAATAATTCAGTGTTACTACATTATTGTGTTGAGGAGATTTAACTGAAATTTATATCTTTCACAATTTTAATAAGTAAGATATCATAAACTATAGTCATCATGCTTGATGATATATCTCTACATCTGTTCATCCTGCTGACATCTAGAACCTTTGCCCAATGTCTCTCCACACCCACAACTCCAACCACCAGAAGCCACCATTTATAAACCAAGCATTAGGCAACACATATAAGAAATGCCTTCACTTAGTAACAAGAAAACAAATAAATAAGCCAACCTAAAAACGAGTAATGTACCTGAATATTCATTTATCAAAAGCAGGCATACAATGATCAATAGGTATATGAAAAATGTTCAACATTGATAATCACCAAGGGGTTAACACCTCACACTCCAGTAAGAAAGGCTATTATACAGCCGACAAATGGTGGCAAGTGTTTGAGATTATGAAAAGAACAGAGGCTGAATGCTATCAATGGCAATGTCAATTGTTGTAGCCATTTCTGAAATCAGTATGGAGGTTGCTGAAAAAAAATTTAAAGTAGAACTGTCATATGATGCAGTAAAAGGCAAAAAGTAGTGTAGCAAAGACATACCTATCTACACATCCATTTTCATAATATCCCCTCCCCAATACATGAGAAAACATACAAGTGAACAAAGGAAATCCCATGTGGACAATTTACAAACAGGACATTTGGGATGGGTATGAAACGAGATAGAGAAGTTTAACAAAGTAATGAAAAGAAGGATAAAAACATAGAATAGGCCATAATAGAATTCAAAATGGCATCGCCAAGAAAAAGGTTAGAGTTGGGTGGAAGAAACAAGTAAGAGATTGTTGGGGGGGGTTACTGACCCCTGGCCCCCAGCTTTTAGCCCAAGTCTCACCAGCCAGCAGGAGAAAGGGTCCCATCTAGGTGAGGTGAATGGTTGGAGAGACACACGCGACCAGGAGAAATGTCAGGCAAATCTCACTTTACTGGGCATCCAAAGCCCTTTTCATAACTCAAGGTTGCATTATCCTGCCTATTCCTAAGCAATAGGATTTAAACTTTTTGGTGGGAGCTAATCAGCAGAGAACAGCAGAGCAAAGTACGCCTCCCTAGGGTGCACTGTTTTACAGCCAATCAACAGGGTAGTTGGTTACATCCCCAGTAAAACGAAACTTCAGCTGCATGGAACTTCTAAAACTTAGCTTAAAGTTGTTCAGTTAGTCTGGGGCCCGACAAGAGATGATGGGAAACGTCTTAAGAATATGAAGGAAACTAAGGGAATGCATATGGATGTACTCTGTTTGTGTGTGTGTTTGTGTGTGTGTGCATGTGACTGCATGTGTGGGCACCTATGTGTAGGTATGTGGAGGCTAGAGAAACAGGATTTCTCACTAAACCTGGAGCTCACTAAATAGAAATCTCCACATTTCCACATCCTCAAAACTGGGATTAGAAATATGTTTTATCATGCCTGGCTTTTATGTAGTACTGGGGACCCAATCTCAGGTCTTCATACTTGCAAGGACATGCACTTTACAGTAAGGGTCATTTCCCAAGGTCATAAATGATACTCATAATGATGAAGACAAAACTATAGAATCAAATTAATACATAATAAAAAAACTGTCTGATTGGAAAGTTGTGTCTATTGACTTGTGCTATAAAGACCTAATTTAACTAATGTATAGATGCTAAACAGGACATTTAATTAAAAATGGGGTCATCTGTCAGGCTTGGAAGCCTAAAGGAATTTTCTGTAAGATCAATGCCAAAACTGGAAAGATCTGGCATTTTCCAATGACCAGTGAGATGGACCATCCTCTTCTTTAATTAGTGGTCAATAGAAGAGACACATTTCCATCCAATATACAAAGTGGTCATGGCTCTGAGAATAACTTGATCATGCTTTTTAATTTTTTTAGAATTCATTTATTCTTCTGCTAAACAATTTTCTTACTATAATTTGAGCTCATTTACTTGTCTGCTTTTGATTTATAGCCAAATCAAAGGTAATGGGTGTATGGCTTTTCTTATGTTTCTATTTTGCTCATTGTTAAAGAAAAATAGCTCAGTAACTTGTATATTTTACTATAAATTCCTCTAAAATTTAACTATTACTTTTGTGTTTCAGAACACACTTGTAAGTAAAATAAATCACAATAGGGATGTTCCCATGGAAACATGGCAATTTATTGAGGTTTATTAAGCCAAAGTAGACTTATTCCAGGAGCATAAAGTTTGATGTTTGTATAGTTAGAGACATCACTGATGCCTTGCTTATCACTTAAACCAATTTGAAAGAGATCTTAGTTTGTATTTTATTTAAATCAGGAAAGCATTCTACCGACACTCATTGCTTAATTTTACCAGACAAGCCTGCCTCAGTTTTATACTAATCTGAACTGATGAAAGGAAAGGCTGAAAGATCTTAATCAATTACACCAAGGTCCAAATATCTTGGCATAAATTCACTTGGGCTTGAGCTAGAAATCCATTATTCTATTTCACTTAAAAGTTGACTCATTAAAAGGACGATGAACTTAATGAGTTAGTTAGTGAGAACGTCAACAAATCAGTTATGGCAAATTTAGTTTCTTAAGCCTTATTACAGAACAAAGACAGTAATATTGGACCAAGAAATGAGCTCTCATATGTGTTTTCCTAGTAACAATCAGATCTTGTGCATGCACTCTACTTATACAGAAATCATTCTTCATGTGTTATCCAGGACTCCAGCCTTTTGTTTGGTATCTCTACTCCTTGTGCCTAGCAGTGGATATGGGGAGATATTTATGAATGCTTGTTGTTACTGTGAGTTTTTATAGAAATATTTGGTAAATGTTAGTATCAGCAGACAGATTGTTATTCATAGGTAAAAGGCAAAATGCTTTAGAACTTATTTTTCTCTTCTTACACATCCTGGAAATGAAACCTGGCTTTCTTACTGAGGTAAACAAACAACCAAGAAGCTTAAAGTTGGGTGTGTGCTGCTGTCTTGATCAAATCAAGCTTCTCTTGTGGACTACATAGCACTAATGCTGACATGCCTAGGATTTTAATCTTGAAACAAATTGATGTTTTGTGACATTGCTATACCACAATAAAAGTATATTTTCTCAAGAGTTAATAAAGTAAACATGACTTATGCATCCATTTTCAAAGGGAAAAATATATTTGTGCAAATAATTTTTTAAATATATATTTATTGTCCATAATGAGTTACATTATTTAGTGGGAAAACCATGCGTTGTTATCCCGAATTCCCGAATTCCCCCCCTCCCCATCCCTGATCAGTTGTATATCCTCCTCCGTGGGCTGTCTGTATTAGTCCTTGTGGCAAGGGATCCTGTATATCTTAGTACTCATCCCGGTCTTCCTGGCCCAAGTGTGTTGTTACTGATGGGTGCCATGCCTCTGGACAGTCTCCCCCACCACGGCTCTCACAATCTTTCCGCCCCTTCTTCCGCTCAGTTCCCTGAGTCGTGGTGGGTGAGTAATAAGGCTGCTTTAATGTTGCGAGCTTAGGGGTCCTTGTGTCAAAAATCCTTGGTTTCTGTCTCAATGGCCTATCCTGTGTTGATGGAATGACTGTGGTTATAGGTCCCTTGTTCATCTGTCATTGTCTGCTGGGTTCCCTATGGATCCTCCCCATATGACTGTGGTGGCTCCTCTCTTGATTTTTTTATTTATTTTTACAATCTTGAAGTGTTCATGTGTATGTGATGTATTTTGTTCCTAGTCTTGCCAATTGACCTCTTTTATGGCTCTCCATTGGCATTCTCCTTCCTACCCATTAATCCCCATCATATTTTCAAGCCTTTTTTAACCCATTGAGTTAATTTAGGGCTGCTTGCATGATTGTGGGTGGAAGGTTACTTACCATGGAATAGGGCATTGTTCCCGAGGCTAAATCACCAATGAATCTGACTCAGTTACTCCCAGTGACCATTAGCTTCTGTCAGAAACATTGGCATTATTTGGATTTTATACAGTCTTGAATTCTAAACTTGTAGTTTGAGTGTGTGGAAATTTGCTTCCAAGTGCCCTAAGTTAAATGAAAAATTTGAAAATTCAGATCGTCTTGGAACTTCCCAGAAATGATTTAAGAGAGTTGTGGATTGATTATTATCTGTCTTTTAACTTTTGCCTTAAAAAGCAATCAGTGAGTCATACCAGGTAGCACTCATCTCAACAATGAAATGGTCAATTATCTGCCTATACAAAAGTTGAGGCCAGACTCTGTCAACACAGAATCACAAAACATGAATTTGAAGTTCCATACTATCCCTATTATTCAAAGAATTTCAGATTCACATGAGAAATTGGAATAATAAGTTACATAGTATATAAAGATTGTTTGTTATTTTATTTGATCTGAAGTAAATAGAAAACATTATACATAAACAAAACAGAAATAAAAACAAAAACTGTGACTGGCCTGTCTCTTGATATCCTAAATCTCTGGAAACCTCTGCCTCATTCTTATTAAAATCAAATGACTAAGCGTCTGTCCACATCTCCTCAGCAAAATAAAAACTAACAAAACACATGGCCTGAACAAATTTTGGAAACAAACATTAATAAATTTTGGGGATAAAATAACCCTAAATCATAAAACTTCAAATTTTTAATTTTAATATATGTTTGAAAAATTTATAGTAGTGTGCCATATTAGTGGCAGGCATCTAATGTTGTTGTTGGTGTTTATTTCTGTTTAGAGTTACAGGATCATTTCATGACAGAAATGTAAGGTATGGATTGTTTAACTTGGTACTTTTCAAAGTATGTTCTACAGTAATAATCTATAAAAAGAACTTTCAGTGGATAATGAATTTGAGAATCTCTGCATACTATATTTCTTCTATAGAGATTTTAATAATTATCATATCAAAACGATGAGGAATCTTATAGAAAGAAAATCCATTTAACTTTGAGACTATGGATGCTGGAGAAATAATGTGTCAGCTTAATCCTTGTTTGGCCTGTCATGATGAACCTCCAAACCAGGCACAGTTATGGGAAGAAGAGATTTTTTGAAGTTACAGATCCAGGGGAAGTTCCAAAATGATGAAAGAGGCTGGTCCCTTTTCACAGGTCCAATGAGAGGGAAAGAGAAGCCATCACCAACCCCCTGCCCCCCCCACACACATCACACACATCAGCAAACAGGCAGGAGGAAGGATAAAAAAAAATTTCCTTCTCCTTTTTATAGCCTTAAAGTGGGGTCCTGCAACCCTTGCCCAGACTTGTTGACTTCCTAAATGGAAGTCCTTCTGCACTACCCTTCTAGGAAGGAATGTTTATTTCTAGCTCCCCTGAGTCTCCTTATATCTCACCCCCTATTGAGAGGGCCACCTTTCTGTAAACAACCTTAGAGACCCACCCAAGATTACTGAACAGAACAAGTTGACAACAAAACTTAACCATCACAGCCTTTTAGCACTATTGTGATCTTGAAGTAGGTAATTTCTCTATGCATATGACCCACATATAGATTACATCTATGCCAATGTCAATTTTCTTGTCATAATTTTTCAAAAATATATTTTATATATTAATTTGCAACAGGGAAGAGAGAGAGGGAAAAAGAAAGAGACAGAGACAAGGAGGATGGGGTTGCCAAAGTCTTCCTTACAAATGAACTCCAGATGCATGCACCACTCTGTGCATCTGGCTACATGTGAGTTACTGGGAAATTGAATCTAAGCTGTTAGTCTTTCTTTAACCAAGGAGCCATCTCTCCTGCCCTTATTGTGATAATTTTAATTAGTTTAAGTATATGGAAAATTATATCTGATCCATTGTAAATGTTACAGAAAATTTCAGTTGGATATTCTCAAATCTAACTAACCCTGTGTTTTGTGTGCATGTATGTGTGTGTTTTAAGAGCTTAAAGACCATGATTCCATTCATGTTCAATTTAAGATAAGAAAAACACTTAAAAAGACTGAGTCACATCCAGAGGACTCACAGAGAATTGGCAGGACTAACACTCAAAACTCCTGCATTCCTATTAACTTCTCATCCACAGAGTTGTCCCTTTTTTAATTAGCTTGCCTCTAGGACTAAAGCACCTTTCTGCTTATAGAGTGTTCCCTTTTTTCCTACAGACATTTGGTCTTTGTGGATTTCATCTTCCAGTAAATCTTTAACCTCTCCATTTTCACACATGGAAAAATACCTTGAAGTATTCCAGATTCAAAATCTTTCAGGAATTTGTCATGGTAAGTGGGGGAGGGGGATGCTCACTAATGGAGAAATCAAAGTTGTATATACAGCATTTACAAAAGTTTTTAAGTCTTTATAGTACAAATATAATTTGAAGGGAAAGAAAAATCTTTTTATAAAGTTTTTTTTAAATTGGAACGGCCATTTTAAGGCTTGTTTTTAGTGTTTTTATAAATGATTTTTTTCAACGTCTATCTGCTTTTTTACTTTTTTTAATGTTGTAACTGCTTCTAGTGTACCTGAGAACCAGGCTTCAAAAATAAAAGCTGCAGCTTTTAATGGAAACAGAAGAAATTGTTGCCCAGGCAACAGGAAAGACATAAAGTCCCTACACAGCATTTCCGTTTCTGCAGGATTCTGCCTAAGTTCCATAGAGAAGGGAACTTGCCTTGCTCTCAGGTTTTTCAACAATAACAACCACAACAAAAGCCTTTGAAATTCTCTGTGGAATAGAGCAATTTCACATGGGAACCAAATGGCATAGCTAATATACCCATTGTGCATGAGAAAGAGGAGGATATGTTGAAATGAGTCTCATGTGGCCACACAGAAAACTTTAGGCAAACATCTGTTCCCTTCATTGTACAAACGAAAACTTGATTTTGAGGAAGTCTCCTAGTTCAGACTAAAAAAAAAAAAAAAAGAAGAAATATTTAAAACTGGGGATTCCACCACGTCTTCAACTAAGCATATATATATATATATTTTTTCAGTCCCTAAATATGTTCTCATAGATCATATAGTAGCAAAACTAATAAGTATAAATAAATATTTAAAACTTATTCCTGAGTAGAAAAAAATGGTGAGCATTATCATTCTTTATATTGTTCAGTATCTTGCATTTTTCTCATATTTGAAGATATTGAAAATATGAAAATTATCTATATCATAGGTGTCTCCCTTTCCACGGTCAGTTAATTACCTGTCAGTGAAGTCAATTTGTTTGTAGATTTCTTTATTTGAGGAAGAAAATGGGCTCTGTGTATTCATTGTATTTGCTCTAATTAGAAGATCAAAGTAATACAGTGCATGGCCCCTGATTGTAAAGGGCTTACATGTTAGGTCATGCAATGAGACATAAACATGACAACTCTTAAAAGTTCAAGAATAAAATTTTCCTTGTAGTCATCTATGAATGTGACTATTTTATATACCAGATATTTAAATAGTCACACCTGTGGTGGTTTGAATGAAATGTACCTCCATAGCCTCATGTGTTTATGATTAATCCTCATAACAGATCCCCAGCTGAAGTTTTGGGAGGAGGTGTGACACTGGGGACAGACTTTGGTATTTATAATTCAGATCTCTTGCCAGTATTAGTTAAGTCACTCTTGCTGCTTCCTCTCAGATGATATGTGACAATGTGAACCAGCTTCCTGACCATGCTTTGATTTCCTCACCATGATGAAACTTCCCTTTGCAACTATAAGCAAAAATAAACCCTTTCCTTCCTTTCATAAGCTGTTTCTTGTTAGGTGTTTTGTCTCAGCAATGAGAAGATAACTCGTACAACATCTTCAAGCCACCATAACAATGCCATTCTTTCATTCCAGCCTGATAAACAACTTCTAATCAATCCCTTGTTCTCTCACATCATCTTCTCCAGGCTTTTCTTTTTGTCATTAACACATCAAACATTTATTTATGCCCTGTTAGATGCCAGACATTATGGTCAGTTCTAAGAAATAAAAATGTGAGAAGAGTTTAAAATCTACCTGGCAAGGCTGACATTAAAATTATTCACCACATATACAGCCAGATGTTGGTTAAACATGATGGGCTTACCTCTCCTTGAACACATCGTAAGTTAAGAATATATTTTGTTTGTGTTTCTGCTTCCTCTGCAGTGTTTTCTGGACTTGGCTGATGTGTCACCTGTGGGATGTCTCATGGTGGGAAAGCAACTCTCTTTTCTTGTTGTGTTGGTGGGTCATGAATCGCCACACTATTTTCTGCCACCTGTAAAATAGAACATATTGTGTTTTTAGAGTAGAAATACATTGTAAATAAAATGTATATTCTCAATCCTACATACATCCTAAACTACCTGAAATTCCACTGTTCTAAATTATGCTCATTTTATAGGTTGGTGAGAGAAGAAACCATGGCCCTGTCATTGGGGAGTCCATTTCTTCAGATGAAAATTGTTTTATAAAATCCTTTTTATCACAAATTAAATTCATAGATAAATTAACATTTGGTCTTTACAGAGCACAGTTAAGAGAATGTTCCTACTTTTCCATGTAAATTGTAAGGTTTTGCAACACTGTAGATAATGATTTTTTGGGAATGAAATATGCAATCTCTAAGGATTCTGGTAAAAGAAGACCATATTTCACTGTGAATTATATCTGTTGCTTCTAGTTCAGAATTTGAGCGATGGTATGAAGATGCAGAATATGGATAAAACAGGGCAGAAAAAATGAGCTGCAGCAGATTTGAATGTGAAGAACCATCATTCTTTAAAGAGAGTGGAATATAGTTAGCCTTTGCTATAAAATTACTAGTGAAAAAAAA
>PVHP010009202.1:0-50884 GCA_004024765.1 Zapus hudsonius
AGAACCGCAATCAACATGGAAGAGCAAGTAACTCTAGGGTAATGACTAAAGTCGTTTGAGTTGTTGTTTGTTACTTTTATGTGGTGCTGGGGAACCCGGGGCCTTCTCCTTATGGGAGACAAGAGCTTTACCACTGAGTGATACCTCAACCCTAACATGCTTTTGAGCAGATATTTTATTTCTAGAGCTAGTTTAATAGCTTTTACTAGTAATAGCCTCAAGCTATTTAGGATTCCAGCTCTGTGGACGGTGATTTCAACATAGTTGCTGGTCATGTTCTGAACTGATTTATTTTGCTTTTATTTATTCTGCTGTGGTTGGAGACATGGTTTCATATAGTCCAGGCTGCTCTCCAATTTGCCATTAGTTGAGGATGACCTTAAACTTCTGATCTTCCTTCCTCCACCTGCTGGGATTATAAACCCGCACCACCATGCCTCATTTACATGGAGCTGGGGCTCAAAGCTAGGCTTCATGCGTGGGAGGCAAGCACTCTATCAGCTTGTATGAGTCAAGGATAAACTTAACCATCATGCAGCTACATTCCCAGTCTAAAACTGTACTATTTTAAAAGATCGTTTTATTGAAGTACATGTAACATTGAAAACAAAACATTTATGAATCACAAATGGATATGGCTCCAAAAAATTTTATTAAAGTGAGCACATTTAAAAATATTTTATTTATTTATTTGAGAGAAAGAGGAAAGAGGCAGAGCAGACAGAGAGAGAATTGGTGTGCCAGGGCCTCCAGCCACTGCAAACGAACTCCAGACACATGTGCCATCTTGTGCATCTGGCTTTATGTGGGTACTGGGGAATCAAACTCATGTCCTTCTCCTTTGCAAGCAAACACCTTAACCACTAATCCACCTCTCCAGCCCAATGATGACCAGATTTTTTGAGAATAGAACATGTCACGATGCATCCTATGTACTAAGAAAAGTGTGTGTGGTGTACTCACGACGAAAGCCACATGGGTGTGGAAGCCTGAGGAAGACACCAGGTCTTTCTCTATCACTCTTCCACCTTATTTCCCTAAGACAGAGTCTCTCACTGAACCTGGAATAACCTGTTTTTTAATTAGCCTAGATGAGCAAAGAGCCCCAGTAATTCTCCTGTCTCCACTCCCCTCAGCACTGAGGTAATAGACATGTGCGATTCTACAGAGGAGGAAATGGAGGCAGAGAAGTCAATAGGATTGCTCTGACAATGTCAGGGCCACAGGTACTCGGAGTTGAGAGACATACTGTTGCCGTCAGCGTTCTAGTTGCTGCGCAGAAAGAACCCAAACAAAAGCGGCTTGTGGAGGAAAGGGTTTATTAGGCTTACGGACTCGAGGGGAGACTCCATCCTGGCAGGGAAAACGATGGCATGAGCAGAGGGGTGGACATCCCCTCCGCCACAGCACTGGAAACAGCGGCAGGAAGGTGTGCCAAACACTGGCAAGGGGAAGCTGGCTTATAACCCCATAAACCCGCCCCTGACAACACAGCTTCATCGAGGTTGTAAAACCCAAACTGCCATCAGCTGAGGATCAATTACCTAGAACACATTCATTTGTTTGTGGGGGACACCTGGATCAAACCATGACACATACCAACCCAGGCAGATGGGCCCAACGTTGAATATTAACTGTTTCAAAAGTATGTACAGTAGGCCTAGAGACATGGCTCAGCAGTTAAGGCGCTTGTGTTTACCTGCAAAGCCTAACAATCTGGGTTCAATTCCCCAGTACCCACATAAAACCTCATGCACGAAGTGGCGAATGGGTCTGGAATTTATTTACAGCAACTAGAGGCCCTGGTGCACCCATTCCCCCCCCCCCCCGTGTGTGTGTGTGTGTGTGTGTGTGTGTGTGTGTGTGTGTGTGTGTTTGCAAATAAATAAGTAAAAATATTTCTGAGATAGAGCTAAACCCTGCCTTGAAAAACCAAAAACAAGCAACCAAAAAACAAACAAAGTATATACAGCAAAATGCATCTATATTGAAGCTGGTGGTCAAACGTTTAAAAGCCTCTGGACAGACTGTTCCTTGGCAAACTTCCAAGCAGTGTACTTTGCCTTAGATGGCACAGGGCTGGTTTTATTTATTTATTTTGGCATCCCTGGGTGGGCACAGGGCTGGTTTTAGGTAGGACATGGACAAACAGGTTCAAATCTTTCCAAATCTGTTTTATTGTTAGGAAAATTTGTAATGAGTGCATGAAAGCCCGAAGGGCTTATGGAGCATACACGAAGCCTGGGCTCCATCCCAGCAAAGTGGAAAGCAGGCGGGGCAGGGCATGAAATCCCAGAATTTGGGAGGCCGGGTCATCCTTGACTGCATAGTGAGTCCAAGTTCAGCTTGGGCTGTGTGAGACCCTGTCTCAAAGAAAACATTAACATACATAATCAAAGGAAATGATCAAGGAAATAGTTCCAGATCAATTATGAGCAGGTACTAAGAAGACGTGGGAGGAACTGAGGAAGGAATCGAGGGGTCGGAGGGCATTTGCTGCTCATGGCATCAGGAGGCCCGTTCTGGGTCCTCCCCCATTCATCTTCCAGCTGCTTCTTCAGGACTCCTACTGTTCCTTGTAAAAAGCTCCTTGAGGTGGGTGCTGTCCACTGTATCATTTCTCAGGAGAGATGGCAAGGCTCAGAGAGGTGAAACGGCTTCTCCCAAATAGCCTGAGGGACAGAGCTAGGGCTGATCTAAAGCTGGCTACTGTAACAAACCAACCCAGACTGTGGGGTGAGAGCTTGTCTCCTCAGTCACCCTGGGACTCCTCCTCCTTCCTAGGATTCCTCCTTCCTACCTGGGACTCCTCCTTCCTCCTAGGACTCCTCCCTGGGACTCCTCCTCCTTCCTAGGACTCCTCCTTCCTCCCTGGGACTCCTCCTTCCTCCTAGGACTCCTCCCTGGGACTCCTCCTCCTTCCTAGGACTCCTCCTTCCTCCCTGGAACTCCTCCTTCTTCCCTGGAACTCCTCCTTCCTCCCTGGGACTCCTCCTTCCTCCCTAGGACTCCTCCTTGGGACTCCTCCTCCTTCCTAGGACTCCTCCTTCCTCCCTGGGACTCCTCCCTGGAACTCCTCCTTCCTTTCTGTTGGTAGATGGGGTTTATTTTCGTTATCAGTCAGGTACCGTTTCCTCCTCTGAAAATGGGTTTAATACTGTGGGCTCTTTTTTTTATTTTTATTTTTATTTTTTGAGGTAGAGTCTCACTCCAGGCTGACCTGGAATTCACTGGAGTCTCAGGCTGGCCTCAAACTCACAGCGATCCTCCTACCTCTGCCTCCCCAGCGCTGGGATTAAAGGCATGTGCCACTACACCCAACATTGGGTTCTACTTTCCAATAACCCATCTTAAGGATTCCAGAATTCTTCACAAACTGAAAAGAATTGCTCTGAAAGTACTAGCAGCTCTCTGCTGTCCAGCCATGTAGGGGTTCACAGATAATTTAGGGGTTTGTAGAAAGATGTGGAGAACAGCTATCCCAGCAAGATGACCATGGTGACTTGGAGCTGGGCAGGGTAGGGTTGTCTCTAATCCCAGAGCAAGGTGCTGAGGCAGGAGAGAGAGAGAGAGAGAGAGAGAGAGAGAGAGAGAGAGAGAGAGAGAGAGAGAGAGAGAGAGAGAGAGAGGCACTCACCAGGACCTCTTGCCTGTGAACTTCAGGTGTCTGCACCGCTTTGTGTGTCTGTCTCTAATTAGGTGGTGCAGAATCGAACCCAGGCTGGCAGGCTTTAACCTCTGAGCCCTCTTCCCAGATGTACAGAAGGATCTTGAGTTCAAGTTTGCCCTGGGCTACAGAGAGAGAGGAAAGGAGAGAGAGAGAGAGAGAGAGAAAGAGAGAGAGAGAGAGAGTAGGAGGGAGGGAGGGAGGAGGGTTGGAGAGGAGGAGTGGAGACAGACAGAAAGTAGTCTTGATGGCAAAAGCAGAGTTCAGTACATAACTGTCGCTGAAGGCCCTTCAGTGGCTTGTCTTCTACTTAGAGGTCCTGTACTGTGATCAAAAAGGCCCCTTGGGGCTGGAGAGATGGCTCTGGGCTGGAGAGATGGCTCAGGGGTTAAGGCACTTGCCTCCAGTGCCTAAGGCCCCTGGTTCAATTTCCCAGGTCCCATATAAGCCAGACCCACAAGGTGGTGGCCCTGGTGCTCGCTCTCTCTCTCTCTCTCTCTCTCTCTCTCTCTCTCTCTCTCTCTCTCCTTTGAAAATGAATAAAGAAATTTAAAAAAAGACCCCTTGGCTTCTGAAGGCTGTCTGGTGGTCTCTGGTCTCCCCCTCCCCTTGTGCTTTGACCCCGTTTCAGCCACACTGGTCATTTTGTGATCCTCCATGCACTGGGCACGTCTCTGCCCAGACACTCTGTATTTGCCTCCGCTCTTCCCATAACCTCTTTCTCCCCATCCTTTGGGTCTTGGCTCAAATGACCTCCGTTCAGAGGCCTTCCTTGGCCACTATAGCTCCACCACCGCCATCAACCTTTCAATCCTCCACCGCCCTGAAATTCTGCATTTGATGGTGTGTTAGTGCACCCCAAGAGCCATCAGAGCAGGGAACCCCATGCCTCTGTCCCTGCAGTGTCCCCAGCATGAGCAGTTGTGTGGCACACAGTAGGTGCTCTATAAACATTGTGCTCTGAGTAAATTCAGATGGAGACAGTGGGGTTCCCTGTGCTGAGCAGCTGGCGGGGCCCTTGGTCTGGAGAGGAAGCCACAGCCTCTGCCTCAGCCTGGGCCCTTCCCTTGGTAAACAGGCCTCCCCCTCTGCCCAGACAGCTGCTGTTTGACAACTGTCTGCCTTGGGCCTAGCCAAGCCTGGTGACCATACTGCCAAGGCCCCAGGATTCCCGAGGACAAGCCGAGAAGCAGCTACAGCTCAGGGAGGACCATGGACATGGATGAAGGCTCAGAGAGTTATGCAAACAAGCCAAAGGAAGGAGGAGCTGAAGGAACCCTGGGGAACAGGTAGTAGGTGACCTGTGCTGGAAGGGACAAGCTGAAGGAGCTGGTGCTGGCCTTGACCCCACTGAGCTGGCCTTGGCCCCTCTGGAGCTGGCCTTGACCCCACTGAGCTGGCCTTGACCCCACCGAGCTGGCCTTGACCCTTCTGGAGCTGGCCTTGGCCCCTCTGGAGCTGGCCTTGGCCCCTCTGGAACTGGCCTTGACCCCTCTGGAACTGGCCGTGGCCCCTCTGGAGCTGGCCTTGACCCCATTGTGGATGGTTCTTCAGGTAACTCATAGCAGGATTGACTCTGCGGGGAGGGGACCTGGGGTCCAGTCTCAGCCCTGCACCTCAGGCACCTGCCCTATCTGGGCCTCAGTTTCTTACCTGTACATTGAAGGGCCATGGGAGTGTTGATATTTGTAGTTTGTTTCTTCAAACTGTAGCTTAGGTTGGCCCCCAAACTCATGGTAATCCTCCTGCCTCAGCTTTGTAACTGCTAGGACATCAGTGTTTGTTTGAAGTAGGGTCTCATTGTAGACCAAGCAGTCTAGACCTCCAAAGTAGCCAAGGATGACCTTGAACTTCTGAGCCTCCTGCTTCCATCTCTCAAGTGCTGGGATTACAGGTGTATGACACTAGACTTGATTTTATACTGTGCTGGGATATCACTTGGGGCTTTGTGCATGCTAGGCAAACACTCTGCCAACCGAGCTACAGCCCCAGCCTTGGGAGTTGAACCTGACATTGGCATTTCTTTTTCTTTTTCTCTCTTTTTTTTATTGTCCATAATGAGTTACATTATTTAGTGGGCAAATAGTGAGTTGTTATCCCCAATTCCCCAATGCCCACAATCCATAATCAGCTGGATATCCTCCTCCGTGGGTCGTCTGGATCAGTCCTTGTGACAGGGGACCATGGATAGCCTAGTACTCAGCCAGTTTCTCCTGGCCCTATTATGTTGTTACGGAGGGGTGCCATGCCTCTGGATAGTCTCCCTCACCATGGCTCTCACAATCTTTCCGCCCTCCTCTTCCGCTGTTCCCTAAGTCGTGGTGGGTGAGTATTAAGGCTGCTTTAATGTTGTGAGCTTAGGGGTCTTTGTGTTAAAAATCATTGGTTTCTGTCTCACTGGCTTATCCTGACATTGGCATTTTTTAAATTAACAACAAAAACAAAGAGGCGGGAGGTTTGTTTACTGAAACAGGAATTTACCTGGAAGCCAGTTCCAAGGAGTAACATGATGGGTGCTTGGACTAAGTACACGTGGAGGGGGTGCTTGGACTAAGCACATGCGGAGGTAGGAGGTTGCCTACTACAGCCCCATGCCCTTCAGACCAGTCCTGGTTGAAAAGCACCAGGCAACCCAGTTGCTGCTCTTCTTCACCCTCATGGGTGGCAGGGAGCTCACAACAGGAAGCATCTAGAATTTGTAACCCAACTTAGGCTCAAGCCCCACCATGTTGTCCGCAGCTTTGTGAGCCATAGTTACCCCCTCTTTAGACAGTGCTCCCTGTGCCATCCTACTAGCCTGGCCTTTAGGAAACTCTTCCATAGGAAGGAGTGTGAGCAATTGTTGCTGCTTATTAGCTTCCTAACACAGCAACCTAGGCAAGCACTCTACCACCGAGCCCACAGACTCTTGTTTTTCTTATAGGAAAATGTGTGTGTGCGTGGGGGGGGGTTCTTTGTTTGATTGATTGCTTGTTTGCTTGCTTGTTTTTTAAAATAGTATCTTGCTCTGTAACCGAGGCTGATCTGGAACTCATTATGTAACCCAGGCTGGCCTGGAACTCAAAGCAATCCTCCTGCCTCAGTCTCCCTAGTGCTAGCATAATAAGCACTATGCCAGGCTTGGCTTGCTTACAAAAAAGATGTGAAAACGGGGCTGGAGAGATGGTTCCACTGTTAAAAACACTTGCTTGCAAAGCCTAACAACCTGAGTTCAATTCTCCAGTACACGCATCAAGCCCAGATGCACAAAATGGCACTTGTGTCAAATTTGTTTGCAGTAGCTGGAGGCCCTGGGGTGCATCTAATCCACCCCCCACCCACAGTGTGCGTGCGTGCGTGCATGCGTGTGTGTGTGTGTGTTTGTGTGTTTGTGAATAAATAAATAAAATGTGTGTGAAGACTGTGTACACCCTCCGTTCCACACACTCCAGTTACTTGAGGGCATTTGAGTTTGACATCTGAGATGGTGAAGACGCAGAACCAGTAGATTATTTCTAAGAGCAGTCCCCTCTTTCCATGTCTGTTTTTTCTTTGGTTTTGAGACAGGCTCTCCTTTTAGCCCAGACTGGCCTTGAACTGATGGTGTTCTTTTTCCTCAGTCCCCTCAATTCTGGGATTGTAGACATGAACCACCATGCTTGGCTTAGATTTGTCTTCTGTGTGGTGTGGGGAGGGGGTCGCAAGATTTGAGGCAGCATCTCACACCAGCCCCAGGCTGACCTGAAACTCACTGCCTACTCCCAGGCTGGCCTTGAATTTATAGCAGGCCTCCTACCTCTGCCCCCCGAGTGCTGGGATTCAAGGTGAGTGCCAGGCCAGGCGTGGTGGCAGAGGTAGGAGGATCTCCATGAGTTCCAGGCCACCCTGAGACTACATAGTGAATTCCAGGTCAGCCTGGGCTAGAGTGAGACCCTACCTCAAAAAACCAAAAAAAAAAAAATAATAATAATAATAATAATAATAATAATAAAATAAAGGTGAGCGCCACACGCTTGGCAGATTCATCTTTTAAAAAGTATTATTTATTTATTTATTTATTTATTTATTTATTTATTTATTTATTTATATGCAAGCAGAGAGAGACAGACGAAAAGAGAGAGAGAATGGGCGTGCTAGGGCCTCCAGCCACTGCAAAGAACTCCAGATTCATGCATCACGTTGTGTATCTGGCTTTACGTGGGCACTGGGGAGTTGAACCTGAGTTGTTAGGCTTTGCAGGCAAGTGCCTTAACCACTGAGCTATCTCTCCAGCCCCCAGATTCATCTTTTGAACATAAATTGACATTCAACATTATACCTGTGTCTCATGTGACTTCTTTATTAAATTGTGTGTGTGTGTGTATATGGTTGCACATGTCCCAAGGGACACATGTGGAGGTCAGGGGACAACCTCGGGGTGTTGATTCTCTGTTTTGAGGCTGGGAAGGCCGGGCTAGCTGGCTGCGTCCCCCATTCTCCTGACTCCACCCACCACGGCCTTGGGCTTCCTTGGGATTACAGATGTGTGCAGCACTGGGTGTCCAGCTTGCCATGGGTTAGGCTCCAAACTAGCTAGCTCCCCTCCCTGCTGTCCTGCCCCTGGATTCTGTGACGGTGACCAAGTTCTATGGGCAGCCATTGTGTTTTGCTTATCAGACAGTCACATAAAACAATAGTCAATTTGAAAGTCAAGTTTATACGCATTCTTCTGTCTCAGACAGTCCAATTAATCCCAGGTTCTATGTATGATTTGTGGGGTGGGGTTGGGTGGAGAATGCCACCCCCCAACTTGGGCAGGAGATAAGGTAGTCTGAGTCTGGGGGAGGGCAGGATTCCTCTAGTGAAGACTTCAGAGTAGTTCCAACACTATACTGATGTATGTTCTTTGTATCTTGTGCAGCTCTGAGGTCAAAAAGCCATTATCCCAAATCTCTCCTTAGGTAGCATTTTCCTTCTTGCATGAGGGATGTGGAGGCCAGAGGACAGTCTCAACTGTTGTACTCAGTACCAACATTTATATATTTGCGAGCAGAGACAGACATAGAATGGGCACGCTGGGGCCTTCAGCCACTGCAAACCAACTCCAGATGCATGGGTGTCTTTGAGCATCTGGCTTTTCGTGGGTACTGGGGAATCGAACCTGGGCCATCAGGGTTTGTAAGCAAGCACTTTTAACCACGGGGCCATCTCTCCAGCCCCACCTTTAAAAAACATTTTTTTTAATTTATTATTTGTGAGGAGAGAGAGAATCAGCACTTCTTGGGTCACTTTGTGCATCTGGCTTTATGTGGGTACTGGGGAATTGAACCTGGGTTATCAGGCATTGAAGGCAAGCACCTTAACTGCTGAGCCATCTCTCCAGCCCCAAAGTATATGTTAACATTTAAAAATTGTGTTTAAATATGCATATTAATATTTACCCTTTTTTAACCATTTTAAAGTGTGTAACTGAGAGTCATTAGGGACATTTTCTTTCAAGAAAAATTCTCACCATCCGCCCCTCTCCTGATCTTTTCAACATCCTGAAACTGAGCCTATGAAAAAAACTGATCTTTTCAACATCCTAAAACTGAGCCTATGAAAAAAACCACTCTCCCTGGTTGCTGGCAACTAACTACCCTTCTGCTTTTTATTTCTGTCAAGTCCGCAACTCCCTCTCACATATGTGAAAGTGTCTAGTATTTTTGTCTTTTTTGTTATAGCTGACTTAGCACACTATCTTCAATGTGGTAGAATAATCAGAATTTCTTTCCTTTTATGGCTGGGTGGACAGAGTATGTCTTATTTATTCATTTGTTTATTGAGGGAACATACAGATGACTCCTCCAGACCCTGCTTTGACTTCTTTTGAGTACATTCCCAGAGGTGGAGTTACTGGATCCTAACTCTCTCTCTCTCTCTCTCTCTCTCTCTCTCTCTCTCCTCTCCTCTCCTCTCCTCTCCTCTCCTCTCCTGCTTAGTTTTCCTGAGACAGAGTCTCTCACTGAACCTGGAGCTTGCCAGTTTTTGGTTAGCCTGGCTGACAGGGAGACCCAGCGATCCTCCTGTCTCCACCTCCTCAACACTGGGGTTACAGGCGTGCCCGGCTTTTTACGCAGGTGCTGGGGATCTTCATGCCTGCTTGGCAGGTGCTCTTACCTGTGGAAGCATCATCTTCCAGGCCTTTATTTAATCTTTGAAGAACCAGCGTATTGCTTCTGCAGAGGCTGTGCTGTTTCGTGTTCCCAATCCGCTTCATGGAGTTTTCCATTTCTTCACATCCTGGACAATACTTGTCATTATCTGCTTTTTGTTTGTTTGTTTGTTTGCTTTGGTTTATTTTTATTTTTTGAGGTAGGGTCTCACTCTAGCCCAGGCTGACCTGGAATTACCTATGTAGACTCAGGCTGGCCTTGAACTCACAGTGATCCTCTTACCTTTGCCTCCTGAGTCCTGGGATTAAAGATGTCGCCACCACACCTGGCTTTGCTGGGCTTTTGATGTCGTTGATGAGGCCTCTGGATGCTCCAAGTGAACGTCAAACACCTGCCCTACTTTGTGCATCTGGCTTTGCATGGTACTGGGGAACTGAACCCAGGCCATCAGGCTCGGCAAGACAGTGCCTTTAACCATTGGGTCATCTCCCCAGCTCTTCTGCTCATTTGTAAATTGAGTTGCTTCTTTTCTGTTATTGGGTTGTATAATCTTATCAGGTATATGATTTTCCAATATTTCTTCCTAGTTTGTGAGCTGTCCTTTCACCCTGTTAGTGGTGTGTTTTTGTATTTGAAGGTAGGTGACCCACCTTTCCTTGTGTGGCTATTGGTGTCATTGCTGAATTCAACCACATGAAAACGGTTTCATAATTTTAGGTCCTTACTCCATTTTTCTTTTTTAAAAATACTTTTATTTCTTTATTTGAGAGAGAGAGAGACATACATACAGACAGACAGACAGACAGACAGACAAAAAGAAAGAGAGGCAGGATGGGCACACCAGGGCAATGCTCCAGACACTTTATGCATCTGGCTTTAGACAGGTAACTGGGGATTGGAACCCAGGCTATCGGGCTTTGCAAGCAAACACCTTTAGCTGCTGATCCATCTCTCCAGGCCTCCAGTTTTTTCATTTTTGCACGAAGTGTAAGAAATAGCTCAGCAACCTCACTCCTTTTATTTAGTTTTTAAATTAATTTATCTGTTTGAGTGTATGTGTGGGCATGCCAGTGCCCTTTGTCCCTGCAAACAGAACACCAGACATGGGTACCACCTTTGCTTTTATTTGGTTGTCTGGGGAACTAAACCTGGGCCAGCAGGCTCTGCAAGCACCTTTAACCTCAGAGCCATCTCTCAATCTGTACTTTTTCTTTTTGAGATGGGGGTCTCATGTAGGTCCGGATGACCTTGAACTCCTGATCGATCATCTTACCTCCACCTTGTCTTCTCCAGAGTGTCTGGATCACAGAGCCATGCAGACACACCCAGCTTGTCCACCTCATTCTTTTGCACCCCGTTTTCACATTGCCAGTGAGCCCTTAGGCTTGGGTCACAGCTTATTTAAGATGTTTGCTCCAAGGGCTGCTGCTGTGCCCCGATGTTAGACTTTTCTCCCCGTCTCCCTGGACACAGGGTCCTTTGGGGAGTTCACTTCTCTAGAGACAGAGGGCTAACTTCAGTCGCATCACAGAGAAAAGCCTTCATCTTCTTCCAAGTCAGTCCTGGCTTGTTCTCTAGGGTTTGGGGACCCAGTGAGTTCTTTACTCTGTTTTGTGGTGCTGGGGATGGAACCCAGGACCAGGTAGATCCCCGCCCTACTTTGAATTCAGTAAACATCCTAACTCCATGCGGCCAGTGCCAGGTGAGCGAGGGCTGTCACACTCCATAAAGAGGCTCTATTGTGAAGCAAACAGATTTGAAGAGTTTATAACTCTCCCAAGGTCAAACCGCCATGTAAATGGCACCGCTGGGAGAGTTCCAAGGCCAAGGTCTTGAACTCCAGAGCTCTCCTCCCCCGGCACCTGCCCAGGCCTCCTCTTCTCCACTGTTCTTCAAAGGCTGTCTTGTCCTTCCAAATTCTGGGAGAGTTTTAAGTGTTCCTCTAAAAATCCAAACCCAATGCCACAGACTGTCGTCTATGGTTCTTGGAGGACAACGCAGGAAGGGCCTCTTTTCTTCCCGCCTGAACACTGATCTCCAGAGTGATGTGGGACACTGGGTTAGGACAACTGCCCTCAAGGAAAACTGCTGGCATGTGTCTTGTTTTTAGCCAAGTAGAAGATTTTGCCATCTTCCCTGTGGAGTTTGCACACCTCCCCAAGTTTTGTTTTGTTTGCTTGTTTTGAGACAAAGTTTCCTGTAACCCAAGCTAGACTGACACTGACCTTGAACTGCTCTCCTGCTTCGGCCTCCAGAGACATGTCCAGCTGTCATTTCGATCTTAATGCTGCCCTTTTTGTTAGCTGGTCCTTCTGCGCCAGTCACGACCTGTGAGACACAGTTCCAAGCCCTTTATCTGCATGCACAATTATCCCACAACAACCCAATAGCCTACACAGTATCAGTCCTATTTTCTTTTTTTTTTTAATATTTTATTTATTCATTTTTAAGCAGAGAGATACAGAGAGAGAGAGAGAGAGCACCAGGGCCACAACCTTGTGGGTCTGGCTTACGTGGGTCCTGGGGAATTGAACCCAGGGCCTTCGGCACTAGAGGCAAGTGCCTTAACCGCTGAGCCATCTCTCCAGCCCAGTATCAGTCCTATTTTCTAAGTGACAAAATGGGTACAGTTTACATACAGTGGTAGAGTGTGTTCTTAACATGAGGAAAGCTCTGAATTTGATCTCGAGGAAGGAGGAGAGGAGAGGAGGGGAGGGGAGGAGAGGGAAGGGGATGGGAGGACAGGAGAGGGGAGGGGAGGGGAAGAGAGGAGAGGGGAGGAAAGGGGAGGGGAGGGAAGGGGAGGAGAGGAGATAGAGAGAAAGAAGGTTGAGGATCACTATGAATTCAAAGCCAGCATGGGTCACACAGTGAGTTCTAGGCCAGCCTGGGCTAGAGGAAGAACCTGCCTAGAAAAAAAAAACAAAAATGTAATCTAGTTGTTCATTTTATTCTGATTTTTTTCCCGTTTACTTTCTACTTATGACACATATTTCATTTAGTGGTAATAACACTTCCTTCTAAAATAAATCTGAGTAAAAAAGAAGTGAGCCAGGGCTGAGGGCTGGGAAGCTAGCTTAGTTGATAAAGTATCTGTCTCACAAGCATGAGGAGCTGATTTGATCCCCAGAGCCCATGAAAAAATGCCAGACCTTATGTAGTGTGCCTGGAAATCCAAGGCTGGGGGTGGGGGCTGGGGGCTGGGGGTAGAGAGAGGAGGAATTCCTGAAATCAATGAGAGATGCTGTTCTCTGGCCTCTATACATATATGCACACATTCGTGCACCCCACACAAACATGCACACATACATACATACACTTAAGAAAAGTTAGGGCCTGAAGAAATGGCTTAGCGGTTAAGGCATTTGCCTGCAATGCAGAAGGACCAGAGTTCGATTCCCCAGTGCCCATATAAAGCTAGATGCACAAGAGGGTGCATGTATCTGGAGTTCATTTGCAGTGGCTGGAGGCCCTGGTGAGCCCATTCTCTCTCTCTCAAATAAATAAATAAAATTAAAAAAGAAAAGTTAGCAATGCATATCATAGTATAGACGGTTTTCAAATAGGACAAAAATTATGATCTTAGCTGGGGAGATGACTTAGCGGTTAAAGGTGCTTGCTTGCAAAAATAATAATGGTCTTGGGGGGAAAAAAAGAACCTCTGAGGCTTTGGAAAGTCTGTGGCACTAGGTCAGATGCAGCTGTGCTCCAAAAATTCTCCCCATCCTGGGCTTCTCACAGCCGTTTGCTGCTCTTCCACGGTGCATTCCCCCCATTGGTCGGCAGGGGGCCCTCTTCACCAGGGACGCCAAGCCCATCCCAGTTCCCACAAGGGAAGCTGGCTTCTGCTCATGGTGGCCAGTCTCATGGTCACACCCAGCTCCAGAGGAAGCGCAGAGCCGAAGGAAAAGGCCCCCGTGCCCGAGGGAAGTGGATGGCTTGGGAACAGTCACAGGTGGACAAGGATTGAATCCAGGATCATGGCCCGCTGGATTTGTCTGACTGTGACCCATGCCCCTGCTTTGTGACCTTCAACCACTTGTCCCCAAGGTAGGGGAAAGCCGACCTGGCTGCCCATCGGATAAGTAGATACCCCGATTCCGTTTGGTTGGAGGCGCTGTTGGTGGCTGTCTTCTCAAGGGAGACGTCCTTGGCTTTGGCTCTGTCCCATTTTGAAAGGACTCTGGGGTGGGTAGCTGGAAGGGGTTGGAAGTGCAGGGAAGGGCTGCAGGGGGCAGAGTCCCCAAGCACTTGGCTTTCATTCTCAAGTGACTTCTGAAGTCTCTCCCTCTGTCTTCTCCTACCCCTCCTCTCTGAGTCTTATTGGCCTCAAACTCACTATGGAGCCAAGGATAACCTTGAACTTCTGATCCTCTTGCCTCTGCCTCTGAAATGCTGGGATTATTAAGTGTGCACCACTACATCCAGCTAAGTCTACATGAATTTTTACAAATATTTTTATTTATTTACTTGAGGTGTGTGTGGGGGGGGGTACTGCAAACACACTCCAGATACCAGTTACTTTGTGCATCTGGCTTTACATGGGTCCGGGGGAATCAAATTGCAAGCAAGATTTAATTAGATAACCACTGAGCAATCTCCCCAGCCCAAGCACGCATGATTTTAAATCTCTTATTTCACTCATTTACTAAAAGGATAGAATCCTTTCATCGATTGCCTGAAACATACTATACTAAACACTCGTGACCGGCATTATCAGTTTCTTCCCCCAAATCTTTTCAGACTTCTGTCAGTCAGATCTCTGTTAGCTACCCATTATTTAAATTTTTTCCCCCCTGAGGTAGGTAGGGTCTCACTCGGTAGTTCTGGGCTCTCCTCGAACTCTCAGCGATCCTCCTATAACAGCTAAGGGACATTTTGAAATGGGGGCTGAAGAGATGGAAATCGGTAATATACAAGCAACCCAACATATCTGCCACTTCAATTAAAGTACTGAGAAAAAAATAACAGAGGAATTACGAAAGGTGAAGAGGTCAGAGAATTGACATCCAAATGTGGGAAAGTCCTCCCAGAGAAGGTGACAAGTCTGGGTCCATTCCTGGTGGTACATGCCTTTCATCAGGAGGCAGAGGTAGGAAAATTGCTGTGAGTTCAAAGCCCGTGAGGTCTAGGTCAGCCTGGGCTGAAGTGAGTTCCTACTTGGAAAGAAGAAGAAGAAGAAGAAGAAGAAGAAGAAGAAGAAGAAGAAGAAGAAGAAGAAGAAGAAGAAGAAGAAGAAGAGGAAGAGGAAGAGGAAGAGGAAGAGGAAGAGGAAGAGGAAGAGGAAGAGGAAGAGGAAGAGGAGGAGGAGGAGGAGGAGGAGGAGAAGAAGAAGAAGAAGAAGAAGAAGAAGAAGAAGAAGAAGAAGAAGAAGAAGAAGAAGAAGAAGAAGAAGAAGAAAAAGAAAGAAAGGGACCAGTCTGGAGTTGAAGGAATTTATTAATATCTTCTTTGCTGGCCATGGAAAGAACTAATGACCCAGAGTCTAGAGAAAGGGCAAAAAGAATATACAGAGACCCAGAGACGAGAAGGGAAACCTCAAACAAAACAAAACAAAACAAGCCAGTGTGGTGTGAGTTTCCTGAGTGAAATGAAGCTGAGATGCCAGGGTGCAGCAGAGAGCTTTATTACAAGTGCACAGGACACCGTAAAGAATCGGGGCACACTGGTGCAGGACTGCTCTGATCTGAGTGAGGAGCTGGAGCTGGTGAGGAGGAGCAGAGAAAGACTCGCTTTAGTTACCTTCTCGTTGCCTGACAAAAGTATTAGTTTAAGGGAGGAAGAGTTTATTTCAGTTTACAGTTCCAAGTGACAGCCCGTCAGGGCGGGAAGGTCTGGTGGCAGGAGCTTGAGGCAGCTGGTCACATTGCGGCCACAGGGAGGAAGCAGAGAGGAACACTGGTGCTCAGCCAGCCCTCTCCTTCATACAGTCCAGGACCCCAGCCCATGGAACGGTTAAAGTGGGTCTTGCCACTTCAATGAATGTCATCAAGATAACCCCTCGAAACTATATCAATCCACATAATTCCTCCCAAGTGATGGTAGGCCTGGCCAAGTTGACAATCATATAAGCCATCCTGAGACTTATGCCAACTTCCAGATGATGGTGATTATACCGAAGTTGGCTGTAGTGGAGATGGGAAAAGCGACAAAAATTCTAGTTACTGCTTTAGACGGGGAGCTAGGTTTTCTGATGGATTTGGAGGGACAAGAGGAAGACAAAGACCATAGCTGAGCCAGGTAAGGGTGGATGTGACATGTCTATTACTATTATGATTTTAATGACTGAGGAAGGGGAGGCGAGCCAGCCATCCTATATCAGGGGTCCTCTTTCACCTGAATTCTCTGAAACAGAATCTCTCACTTAACCGGGAGCCACCAGTTTTCCAAAGCCAGCTTTTTTCATGTGGGTGCTTGGGGATCAAACTCAGGTCCTCATGCTTGCAAAGTGAGCGCTCTTGCCCCCTAAGCCATCTCCCCCCACCATATATGCATGTTAATTTTGAAAACGAGGGTATTTAATGTCAGTAAGATCATTGCAAACGAGGTCTTCCACCTGGAGCCATCAGACCACCCATTTTGTGGGTGTTGAAAAAAGCAGTGCAGAGAAGGCTTTGGGAACTGCCTTTTGATTGTGCAGTCGCGACGGACTGTGATTGGCGATCGTGAGCTGGCCTCATGAATATGCAACATAGCCTCTGCTCTGATTGGTCAAGATCCTACACCTCGCTGTAAGTTTCTGAGCAACAGTTCCCGCAGCGGCCACTAGGCGGAGCGCGGGGCGCGCAAAGCTCGGTGCCGGGGACTCGGACGCTGGTCCAGGCTCCGGAGGGACCGGGATGGGTCGGAACCCCAACTCGGAGCTCTGCCAGATGGCCACGCTTCCCTGCGCAGCTCCTTTGGCCCCTGGCTCTGGCTCCCTGCCCCGGGGAGGACATTGGTTGGCCCGAGGGGTGGGGCTGGGAGCTGGGGAAGGGTTGCGCAGACCCGGATCCAAGTTGCAAGATTGCGGAGCCCTGCAAGAGAGTCAGCCACCCCCTGCCCATCTCGAGGCCTTCCCTGGAGAATTGGACGACTGGATGGAGCTTTCCCCAAGCAACGCCTCGTTGGCCTGAGAACTGTCCCCTGCAGGCTGAGATCACCCCAAGTAGTCTCTGCACTGACCACTGGGCCTTACACCAAAATGGACCCAGCCCGGGGTTCTCAGTTATATTTGGACATTCAAACCACACCCTTACTTCCTTTCTTAAAGTTGGGGGGAGCAAGTGCATGTCGTAGGACATGTGTGTTCACCTCTCATTTCGGCTGTGGGCACGTTGGTATTAGAGGCAGTCATTTTGCCTGTGGCTTTTTGTGGGGGCCCAGGATTTGAACTCGGGCTGACATGCTCACAAGCAAGCACCTTTAATTGCTGAGCCATCTCCCCAGCTCCCACGCGGTTACTTCTTAAGTACGAGACTACCCTATCCATTATTTGGGATATATGCATACTAAAACAATGTTTTTTTATCCTAATTCCAATTTAACTAGACTTAAAATTCTAATTTACTAAGCTGAAGTCCTGGAGCTGGGGGCGATCTACAGTCCTGGTTGCTACCCCTCCCGTCACCACAATAATGGGGCTAAATAAAACTGAACACTTGGATGAATGAATTCTTTCATTTGTTCCCTTGTTGACCCAGCTAAGCCTGGGTTCTGGAGGCTGAGAAGGAGTTGGGGTGCTGGTGGGGCAGCTACCAGTCAGAGGGCAGGAGGTGCTGACATCACATCCTCAGCACCCCCAGGAGAGTCAAGAATGATGTCAGAATGAAATTACTGTGCCCACTCTAGATGGGGAAACTGAGGCCAGAAAAGTGAAGCACCTGGCATAGGACAGACTGAGAGAGAAACCGAGTCAAATTCAGGTCTGACGGACTCAGGAGGGAGCTTGCACTCTGAGAAAAGCCGCTGGGCTAAGGACCCCAAATGGACGGGGAAGAATCTGGAAGGGGTCGGCTAGGGAATTTCCATGGGCATAGCTCCCAGGAATCTGGGAGGTGACAGATTTGGTTTGGGCTTCCAGGGCCTCTTGCAGAGGCCTGTGGCTAATTCCTCCCTTAGGTCCTGGATAGGTCTTTGGTCTCCATGGAGACTGCTTCCCACCATCCCTGAAATCTCATTGTGACCTGTATTAAGGGATTAATTTGGCCAGAGCCCTTGCAAGGTCTAGGGTGCCCAGGCAGCAGGAGGTGATTCAAGGATGAGGGTCACAACCATGCATGACTCCATAGTGCCAGGAGGAGGATGTCAGATGGGGGCCAGGGCTCTCCTGAGGACCAACAAGGTAGGCTGTGGTGTCCACACCTGCCGGGGAGGAAGTCTGGGGAGGGTGGAGTGAGACCTGGGATCCAGAGAGGAACCTGGAGTTTGGGATCAAGATGAAGGTTATCCCCAGCCTCATTGCAGGAAAGCTAAATGCCTTGAAGGGTGGGGTGAAGGTTGCTCTGGCCCAGACAGGGTCCAGGGAGGGGGGTGCGGCTCAGTGTGTAGGCTGCATACCTAGCAGGCATGTGGCCCTGGGTTCAATCTTCAGCACAGGTTAACAAAAACAAAACACAAAAAACCTGACCGTGGTGACACGTGTGTAGTCCCAGTACCCAAGAGGAGAAGGCATAGGGCTGGGGTCAAAGGTCCTTGCTTGCAAAGCCTGATTTCAACTCCCCTGTACCCCACAAGCTTCTGGGGTTTGTTTGCGGTGGCAGGAGGGCCTGGCACACCTATATACTCATTCCCCCCACCCTACTCATAAATAGAAATTTAACAAATAAAAGTAATAGAGGTGGAGGCAGAAAGGCCACAAGTTCAAGGTCATCCTCAGTTCCATAGTGAGTTCCAGGCTAGCCTAGGCTACATGACAGCCTATGTCAAAAATAAAATACCAGGGTGCAGATCCCTTAACAAGGTCGGGGAAGCCCCAGACACTATTAAGGGATGTTCCAAGGCTCATTCATCCTGTCTCCATTTTTCAGTTAGGGAAACTCAGGCAGAGAGGGAAAATGACTCGAGCAGATCCAGAATTCGGAGGGAACCCTGAGGTGGCCCAGGGGACATTGATAAAAATCTCACTGTTGCTTCTGTCTTACACTCCGCGTCTTCACCTGCCCCAGAAGCAGGTCCCCCACTCTCTCCTTGTTCCCTGATCTGTCCCTCCTCCCCTTCCCTCCCTGCCACTGCTGGTCCATGGAACCTGAAGATGGCAGACTCTGCCACTAGGCTGGCTACTCAGGATTTTGTCACTCTCTGGGTCCCTGTTTGAAAGACTTGTTCACCCTCCCGCCTCTCTTCAGGGAGACACTATGACACCCTCAACCTCCCCAAGCTTCCTGTTGCCTAGGAAGGCCAGGTCTGGAGAGACTTAGATGCACCTCTGAAGTTTTCAGGGTCAGGCTTCCCGGTCAGGGTCAGTGCTGGGGGGGGGGGGGACGACAAACACTGGCTCTGGAGCCAGGGAGGAAGAGTTCAAATCCTGGGACTTGGCTTTCTCCCCGGAGGAGCTGGCTTTAAGGCTTTGCTCTGACAGTGATGGGGAGCCCTCGAGACCATAATAATAACCAAGAAAAGCAAGATGCAGGAGAATGCAGGAGGCCACAGGACCCGGTGAGCTCATAGGCCCTTGCTTATCCCCAAGGCTTTCAGAAAAGCTGGAAGACATGAGGAGGAAGAGAAATGACCACGGAGGGCACAGAGGCAGACAGGGGGACTGGGGTAGCAAGACTTCTCCAAAGGGATCGTTTTTTAAATATTTTATTTAGTTAGTTTACAAGCAGAGAGAGCCAAAGTGACAGAGAGAGCGAAAGAGAATGGGTACAGCAAACAGCTCTGAATGCGTGCACCACCCTGTGCATCTGGCTTTACGTGGGTTCTGGGGAACTGAACCCTGGTTGTTAGAGTCAACGCCAGGTCATTAGGCTTTGCAGGCAAGTGCCTTAACTGCTGAGCCATCTCTCCAGCCCCAGAGGGATCTTTTAATATATTGACTGTGAAACCACATTGCTATAGGAAGGATTCAAAAATGTAAAACTTTTCACAAGTGAGGTAAAATAGCAAATAATAACAATAACTGCATATACTTGATTAATTTGTTTAATTTTATTTATTTTTTAAAATGCTTTGGTTTTTGAGGTCAGCTCTTAATTTAGCCCAGGTTCACCTGGAATTCACTATGTAGTCTCAGAATGCCCTTGAACTCATGGCGACCCTCCTACCTCAGCCTCCTGAGTGCTGGGATGAAAGGTGTGTGCCATCATGCCCGGCTTCAGGAATTTGTATGACAAGTGTGCAGGTAAGATTGTGACCCATGAACTAAGAATTGTCCCCATGTCACCACATACTCTACCTGGAAGCCAGTATCCCATTGCCAGTAACAACAATAACAGTCATTAGTACCCGGAATCGGAGCCACCTAGATGCTGGGGACAGTGCCAAGCATGGGGTAAACATCACCCACGAATCAGCATTCCGACTCTGTGATGATGGTATCATTGGTTCCACTTTACAGATGGGGAAACTGAGCCTTGCCAAAGTGTCACATGGCTGATTTCAAGCCCTCTGTGATGGGTTTCCGTTGTGACCACATAGCAAACTTCTCTGGGAATATTAAAAAAAAATACTGCTGCTTAGCACCATCCATCTAATCCCAAGATTTTTGTTTTATGAGACAGGGTCCTTCTATGTAGCTTAGGCTGGCCTCCAACTCACTATGTAGCCCAGGTTGGCCCAGGAACTTGTGATCCTGCCTCAGCCTTCTGAGTGCTGGGATTAAAGAAAGATGTGAGCCATCATGCCTGCCTGGTTTCCAACCCCAAGATTTAACCATTGGTCTATGATGGGGCTTGGAAATCTTTTATTGACTTATTTATTTTGGGGTGCTGAGGATGGAACCCAGGACCTTGCACAGGCTTGGCAAACTCTCCCGTTTGAACCTCCAGCCCGAGCATCCTTAAAGACCCCAGATACTGTATTTCATGGGCAATAGAGCAGAGAGGGAAATGGCCTTACTGAAGGGCACACTTGGAATCAGAACTGGGACAGGGTGCCCAGCTTACGTAGAACTTAGTGGAAATAAGAAAAAGGCATCCCCACCCCCCCACAGGCTAAGCCCAGGGCTCTGGAACGAGGGTGAATTTCCGCCCCACTCAGCACTCTTGGTTGGAAAACATTTGTGCAATGAGCAACTTGTACAACGGTACACAGCGATCCTGGATGAGTCTAGGGTTTCCATAAATACTTTACCCCAGTGACCTCAGGCAAATCTCCGAGGCCCCCCAGAACTAGATACGGGGAGATTAAGGATGATTTCTGAGTGGCAGACTCACTCCTCCCCAAGAACAGGGCTTGGGCTAGCAGAAGCTCTCCATCACTCTTCAGCCCCCACAAGGGCCAAGGTCACCCCCACAGATAAAGTCAGGAACATAAACAGGATAGATGAACAAAAACAGGGGACAGCAACACCCTGGGCCCAGATGTCACAAGCCACCTGGCAGCAGACAAACAGCCTACAGGAGGCCCCACCCACAGGGACCCAAGTCCTCCTGGCTTCCTTCCTAGTCACTCCTTAGACTGTCCACTCCCCACACCTCCCAATCCTGGTGGTCAGCATCCTCCACAATACCCAGAAGCTGCCCAGAGCAGCTTCCATGACCTTCTGTCCAGCCTTCACTGAGCCCTCCTGGATGGGCTGGGAACAAACCCAGCTTGGATTAGAGTCCTATTTCATATCACAGCTGTGTGAGTTTAGGTACGTGACTCAACCTCTCTGTACCAGTAGAAAACATGTCCATGTCAGAGAGATGTGAGAGTTGATCACTCCCTGACTATGATTAGCATTTCATCCTCATGCAATCTCGGAGTTAGGCATTTCCCCAATTTACAGGGCAAGAAACTGAGGCCGAGTGCTCGAGAGAGCCATGGTGGGTTCTGATGCGGAGCTGTTGGCAGCTCATGCTGGTAGCCCCACTCTTCAGAGGGTACCAGGACACAGGCCAGGTGACAACCCATGATTTGGGCCTTTGATGGCTCTCGGGTATCTCTGCTTTCTTCCAGCCCTGGGAGGGAGAGAACAGCAGGGGTGGAGCCATCTTGCCCTTGAAGTACTTCTACACAGTGCTCACTCGGGCTCAGATAGCTGTCACCATCCCTGTCCCAGCTGGAGACCCAGGATGGCCAGGTGACCTCTCCTTAAGGAGACCTTTCTCCCCACCTGCTGGGTCGGGGCCCCTATTTTCCAAATTTGCAAATGAAATACTAAAATTCTATTTGAACCTAGTGTGGTGGGTGATGCACGTGTCTAATCCCAGCACTTGGGAGGTTGAGGTAGGAGGATCGATCGCTGTGAGTTCAAGGCCAGCCTTGTCTACAGAGTGAGATTCAGGCCAGCCTGGGCTCCAGCGAGATCTTGTCTCCAAAAAAATCTTATCTAAGAGAGCATCGTGACACCCACACAGGCTCCTGAGAACCCCAGTCCCCAGCTTGGAAGGTTCCAGCTTGCATCCTCCCCGGGGTTCTCCTGGCCTGGACACACACAGTTGCATCCCCCTCTGGGACGCTGGCTTCCCACTGCCTTTATTTATCTCCCTTTGGTTGCAGAACAAATTTGCTCAGGCGGGAGCAGGGACGCAGGCAGACTATTGACTCGAGCAAAGCCTCCCCTTTGGAGGGCGCAGTGGAGAGGTGTGGGGGGCCAGCAGCCTCTTGCATAACCCTGGAGGCCTCCTGTCCAGCCAGGCCTTTTCAGGGTTAGGGGTGAGGCAAACCGCAAACTCATGCCCGGTTAATTTTTTAAGGCAAGATCAACAGGCTGAGCAATGATTAGCAGGTAGGTAAGTTCATCTTAATCACACTGAGGACAGGGAGGGAGGAAGAGACTGATGAAGGCCTAGGTATGGGGCCCGATTATCAGTTAACCACATAAATGTTTCCTTCAGCCCCAGCTCCTTCATCTTCCTCCCGGAGATAGTGCAGACATTGAGTGGCCAGCTACGCGGCCATTCACAGTCTATAAGATAGGAAGCAGTGAGGTCCCTCTTGTTACATCAGAGTTCACCTGCCACCACCAAGTGGCCTGAAACAAGTCCCTTCCAGCCTCTGGGCTCCACCTGCAGGGGCTGCTCCTCCCTGAGGGCCTCGGAGTCTCCATCCATCCAATAGGAGGCTTAAGGAGATGGCCTTTCCAGTCCTGAAGTCCTAGGAGGTCTCAGTGGGGCTGGGCTCTGGTGCCATGAGCAGAGCTCAGGAGCTCAAAGAGAAGGGAAGAGGCCCATCGAGGCAGAGCACCTACCTGGTATCGGCTGTTGGCACCAGCAAGTATCAGATCCCAGCTACAGGCAGGGATGGTCCCCTCAGATGGGTGCAGGTCAGTCTGGCCCACCCTAGCTGCCCAGGATTCCTAGTCCTGGATCTTGGGAGCCGCCACACAAAACTGCAAGGCCAGGCCAGCCTCGGGCCAGGTGGCTGCCTGGACTGAAGTTTGGTCAGCAGTTGAGGACCTATATTGTAAGATACTTAGGACTTTGTCCACAAACTGGAATTTGAAATTTCAAAGGGGCGAACCTGTAGGCCCTACCCCAGGGTAGAGATGGCTCTTGGCTTCTTGCCCCCACGACTTTTGTTCTTTGCCTTGATAAGTGCTGGTTTCCCAGGCACCTCACCCCGGGGGTGGCAGGTGGGGGAGGAAGGAGAGGAGATAGTGGTGTGGTGAGCTCCCACCGAGGGGAAGCCAAGGCGCCAGGTGGCCCCAGGGTGGCCGAGTGTCTGTCGGATGCCTCCAGTCCTGCCTGTGACCCAAGACAGGGCCCTGGCTTCTCCAGCCCATGGTGCCCCAGCTGCACCATGATGGCGTGCCAGCTGAAACCAGCCCCAACCTCATGTGCTTCTGAGGACCCAGGAATTGAGTGGCATGGAGAGGAATCCCTCCAGTCCCATCAGTCCAAATGGAAGCCCCTCCTGTTGCGTGCTTGATGGCCTTGGGGCTCACTGAGCCTCCATTTTGCAACTATAAGCAAGGGTGTCCAAAGACCTTAGGAAGAATGAGAAGAGTGAGAGACAGGCTCTCAGCACAAAGCCAAGGGCATCGCGCTATAGCTACTTGCTGTAAGAGAGCAGGCCAGGGTTGTCGTTTGGTTGTGGAGCATGCGTGAAGCCCTGGGTTCTGATCCCCAGGAATGCATAAACTCACCCTCTAATCCCAGTACTCGGTAGGTGGAGACAGAAGGATTAGAAATTCAGGGCCTCGGATACAAAGTTTGTAATCCCATTGCTGGGAGGTAGAGACAGGAGGATCCTGAGCAAAATCAGTGAGATCCAGGTCTTAAAAGCAAAACAAAAAAATAGAAGCTAAAAGAGCACTTGAGGAAGACACCGTGCATCAACTTCTGGCCTCCGCATGCACAGATGTGGGCGTGCACCTGCATACACCGTGCGCCCATGCATAGTGTGCGCACGTGCAAGAGAGAGAGAGAGAGAGAGAGAGAGAGAGAGAGAGAGAGAGAGAGAGAGAGAACTGATGATGAGACAGGGCCCTTGCCTCTGAGTAAGCCCCCAGCCCATGGCCAGCAGCCATGTGGGAAGGATCCCTCCTTCCCTGTCAAGGCCTCCATTTCCATCTACAACACAGAGTAGCTGTGCCTCCAGAGAGTTCTGAGCCCCTCTCTTCTGAAGATTGTCACACCATGAGCTAGACCTGATAACCCCACAGGAAGGGGCCAGAGGTGAGGACCAGCCCCACACAGACGACTTTGAGGTCAGGGCCCTGGTTCCCAAAGCTCATGTGACCAGTGGTTCCAACCAGTGACAAAAGAACACTGTCCTGGACAGCTGCCCCTGGACAGCTACTGAGGAGGGTCTCTCAGATACCAAAACCCATAGGTTCTCCTGAGCTCCATGTAAGTGGGTGCAGCATTTGTAGATGACCCCCATGCACCCTCTCCTACTTTAAATCATCTCTGGGTTTTGTACTGTACCCCATGCCATGAGAATGCTAGGGACCGAGTTGTCATCTATCTAGGAAATAATGCTGAGACAAAAAATCTGTATACTGGCTGGGTCCATGGTGCTAATGTGGAGTCCCAACACCAAGAAGGCTGAGACAGAAGGAGCCCTTGAGCTCAGGAGGTGAAGTCCAGTACGACTCCATCTCACATGATAGATAGATAAATAAATAAATAAATATATATGTCCCCATGGTGCATGTTCAGTCCACACACACGTTTCTTCTCCTCCTTCCTTTTCTTCTTTTCCTCCTCTCTTTCTTTACCTTTCCTTTCTTTCTTCTTTCTTTTTTAATTTTTTATATTTTTAAGAAAAAAATTTATTTGCAGAGAGAAATAGAGAGAATGGGTGTGTCAGGGCATCCAGCCACAGCAAACCAAACTCCAGATGCATGCACCTCTTTTTGCACCTGGCTTTACGTGGGTACTGGGAAATGGAACCCAGGTCAGCCTTAACCACTGAGCCATCTCTCCAGCCCTCTTCTCTCTCTCCCTTCCTTCCTTCCTTTTTTTTTCTTTCTTTTTTTTAAGGTAGGGTTTCACTTTAGCCCAGGCTGACCTGGCACTCAATCTGTAGTCCCAGACTGGCTCAAACTCACAGGGATCCAATCACTGCCTCCCCAGTGCTGGGATTATAGGTGTACACCACTCACGGAGATCCTCCTACCTCTGCTTTCCTCGTGCTGGGATTAAAGGCGTGCATCACCATGCCCAGCTTTTTTCTTTTTTAAAAAGAGGATCCTATGCAGCCCAGTCTGACCTTGAACTCCTAACCCTCCCCCATAGCTACCTCTCCCAAATATTTCTGATCCAAGGTTCACTCACACTTTTGGATGCAGAGCTTGTGGGTAGTGAGGGCTGACTATACCCGTGGGTCACTTAATGCCCACAGCATCCCTCCCTCCAAGGAAGGGATCCATCTCATGTTCTGGATGCTGAAAGAAAGGCTGGAAGCCGTATAGCTGGAGCGTACAGAGCTTGGTGAATTCTGGTGCTTAGATTTTTATCCAGTTCTGTCTGACTCCACGATCTATAGTTTATGTCAGTGGCAGAAAGAACAGCTGAGAGCCTTAGAATAGATCTTATTTAGTCTTCACACAAAATATTTACAAGTTATGCCCATTTTACAGAGAGATACCTGATTTAAAATAACTTTCCCTATAGGGAAAAGGGCCAATAGAACCCAAAGGTGTTGTGCCCTTTGGATGAAAGACGAGCATTTGGAAGACTCTGTCTGGAGTTGGCTGAAGAAGATGGAGGTAATTGTGGATGGAACAAGTTATGCAATTTACAGTCGACGAGGGGGGTGGGTGTGCTATAGAGTAGGTTGTGACATGTGTCTGGAATGTGCTTTGCACACAGTCGTGCACACTATGCCTTTGGTAGGCCATGTAGATCATGGTTTATGTACTTAACAGCTCCTGGTGTGAAAGCTGTTTGTCTGAAGGTCTGTACATGGTGTGTCCTGGCCAACCCTAGTTGATAAAGACCTAATTTAATTGACTCTAAGTTGTCATCTGTAAAAAAAGACCCATTGTTGCTTTTGCTACCTAACTAAACTCTGACTCGCCAGTGGTCATGTTCCACTTTTGGAACGATGGAAGTGTCTTTCACGGGTAGCAAACAAGTAGGAAGAAACCTGCTGACTGAGTAGGGAGTAGCTGGCACAGACACCAGGCCCTGGGGTCAGACCTTCCCTTTCTACCAGCCCAGCACTGCCCCTGGACTGCTGGAGCCCGTTACCAGATGTGGCAGCTGTGGAGCTCAGAAGGAACCACCAGCATTTGAAGTCAACTTCAGGCCTTCACTGAATCTCAAGGTGTGGGTTGGGGTGGGCCTTGCTATTCCCCCCAACCAAGAAACCAGTGGGCCAAGGTCTTCCCCACATTTGACAGAAGGGGGAATTGTTCTGAGACGGGATCTCAACAAAGGTATGTGAATGGTGATGGACAGAGTTTCTAAAACCCAGGTCCCCTGTCACCCCGACTCATACCCCTTCTGTCCTCTCCTCCATCATCTTGGCTCCAGGGGAAGCTTGAAAGGGGCAGAATAAACCCAAACAGGGCAGAGAAAGGGCCTCTGATTAGAGGACTATGTTCCTCTCAAAATCCATACACCCCTTCATTCCCACTTGCCCATGAGTCATTTCACCCATCATTCACTCATTCACCCGACTCACACATTAATTCTCCTCTTCTCCAGCTGGCTCACTCCTAATTCATTCACTCACTTGTTCACCCAGCCGCTCATTCACACTCACCAACTCTCTCATTCTTCCATTCCCACTCTGGGCCCCTGAGGTCCTCAAAGTCTCTGCCCTCACTCTCAGCCTTCCATGTTTTGGTTCACTTTCAAGTGTGGGAGCTTGAAAATATCAGCAGAGAGGACACATAGAGATGGGACAGTTTTCAGTGCTCAGCCCAAATCAAAGGCACAAGGCGGCGGCATGCCAGAGTCCCTGTTCAAACCCTCAACGGTGAACCAAACAAGAGCATTTCTTGAGCATGGGGCTCTGTGTGATTGCATAGGGATACACCCATGAAGCCCACCCTGAAGGGAGGAGATGGGCAGAGAGGAACAGGGAGGCAGAAAAGGGGACACCGAATGGGAAGAAGGCTGGGTGTGATGGTGCACACCTTTAATCCCAGCGCTCAGGAAGCTGAGGTAGGGTTGCCATGAGTTCGAGAGGCCAGCCTGGGTACAGAGTGAGGTCCAGATCAGCCTTGGCTAGAGTGAGATTCCATTAAGGTGCTTGCCTGCAAATTCTAATGACCTGGGTTCAATTTCCCAGTTCCCACATAAAGCCAGATGCACAAAGTGGCACATGCATCTGGAGTTCATTTGCAGTGCTGGAGGCCCTGATGTGCTCATGCTCTCTCTCTGTCTATTTCTCTCTGCTTACAAATAAATAAAATATTAAAAATAACAATGGGAAGAATTGGATATGGTGCACATGCTTATAATCTTGAACACTCAGGAAGCTGAGGTAGGAAGACCAAGAATTAGAGGCCAGCCTGGGCTACATAACAAACCAGAATGAAAGAGAGGGTGGGGGCGGGGGGATGAGAAGGAGGAAAGTGGGAGAGATGTTGGCCAGACATGGCTTGGTGTTTTCCTAATACCATCCCATTTAATACCCAAACCAGTTTATGAAACAGTGCATATTTCACAGAAAAGGAAACTGAGGCTTGGAAAGGGAATCATTTACCCAGAGTCACAATCAGCAGATGGCAGGCGCCTGAATATAAACCCAGGACTGTGGGGTTGCAGTCTGGGCCTGTTCTGGGGGAAGGGGGACTGGGGAAACAGGCAATGTTATAGGGAATCAGTAATGGAGTCTGGCCGAGCCAGAGCCACGGGGAGCCATGGGGGCTGGTGGCCACTGTCAGGTCATCAGGAACAGGGGAAGGGGTCCAGAGGTGAACCAGGCCCTCCCAATCTTGCCTGTGCTGCTCCCAGGACAGGCCCAGACTGCAACCGGAAGGGAACTGGAAATGACCTCCCAAAATAGGGTTCTGAATGCTGAGGTCTGAGCCTGGGATTATGGTTTCCAGAACATGGGCCACCAGGCAGCTTAAGTCCGGTGACCCAGGAAGTTGTGGAACTGGGGCATCTTGGAGGTAGCCTGTCAGTGTCTGAGCATGCCAGTTAGGATGTCCAAGTTGGAATGACATGGCTTGAGGGGGTGGCTGAGACAGGGGTCCAATGGATGCCAGCCGGTTTCAGTGCATGCCTTGCACAATGAATAACTGAATATTAGTGAGTTGGGGCCCCAACAGTTGTAATTAGTGGCCCAGGTGTCAGTCAGAAACCAACAAACAGTAAATCCCTATGGCTCCGCCCAGCCTATGCAACAGCGGGGGCGATTAACCATTAACCCCCAGCCCTCCCCATGGAGCCTCCACCCTCTGCAGAGGCTAGGCACTGACGCCAGGCTGAGCCTCCCAGAGGACACTTTGAAACGGAGGAAAGCACAGAAGACCTGGGAGGAGGCAGGGGGAGGGCGGGGGCGGGGGCTCAGCCCAGGCGCTTGGGTGGCATCCTGGGCAGGGCAGGGGGCTGAGGCGTGGGCAAGAGAATGCGCCTCTCCAAAACCCTCGTCGACATGGACATGGCTGACTACAGCGCGGCGCTGGACCCAGCCTACACCACCCTGGAGTTTGAGAATGTGCAGGTGTTGGCCATGGGCAATGGTAGGTGGGGGCAGGTGTGCCCAGGTGTGGGAGCCGATCTTTGGCACTGGACTTTGAGATGGAAGGTGAAAGATAGAAAATGGTAGGTTGGTCCTGTAGGCAGGTCCAAGTGTTCCCAGGTAAAGCAAATGGGTCCAGATTTCGTGGCCAGGGGAATTCTGGGTAAGGAAGGCCCAGAGAGGCAAATTTCCAACAGAAGTATATCCCAAGTCTGCCTGCTTAGCCCCTTCCTCAGCCCTTGGGACCTCACAGTTGACTCGCTTGGCATATGACGGGCACCAGGGACACAATGGTGAGCTTCCTCTTGGTGATTATTTAGTCCCACATGCCCCTCTCTTCAGCTCCCCTGGGCCTAGGTGAAAGGTCTCCCTGTCCCTGGAGACAGTGGTTGGAGTCATGGCTGTATCTCAGAGTCTTTGGGACTTCCTTGGAGAAGTGGAGTTCAAGGGAAATGGGATTCTCAGGGAAGTTTGCTAATAAAAAGGTAATTGCAGATGTATGTATATGTTGTGTGCGTGTTCACACATGTGATCCCGCTTTCCATGTAAGTGTGCGGACGGGGTACTAGCAAACTGTACTGTACTGTACTAGCAAACGTGCACCTGTAAGAATGCATCTGTGTTTTGCATTCATTCATTGGTGAGTGTGTGTCCTGGGTTCATATCCCTCTGTGTGTGTTTATGGAATGGGTCTGGGGTCATCTTGGGGGTGCTGGTGTTTGTCTTGCTTGTGTATGTAAGCAGTGTGAGTATGTGTGTACATGCGTGTGCACTTAGGTCATGGATCCAATGTATTGTGAATGTAGACATGTGAACACACCCTTTGCTTTCTGCCTGGTGGCATTTCGTCTGTGCGCATGTCAGTACTTACATATGTACAGCCCCGTGCTGTGAGGTAGTCCTCTCTGATCCACATGCTTACGCAGCTCTGTTGTATGGGAATTTTTTTGCTTTGTTTTTTCTTCTTTTGAGCCTGGCCTGGGCCTCAGTATAATCCTCCTGCCTCTGCCTCAGGTTCCCGGGTACTGGGGTTGTACTGTGCAGGTTTTTGATGTTGCTAAGAGATTCAGATCAGCAACATGTCCTTGTGTCTCTGAGATTTTGTGAGCCATGTTGTATGTCACCCAGGTTCATATGCCGACTCTGACATCACTGAGAACACATCTAAAGGGGATAAAGTTCTCTACCAGGGGTCTGGGGAGAGAGAGGCCTAGAGGCCAGGCAATTCCTGAAGAGAAGGGCATCTACAGGGTTCCGGACAAACACTGGAAAGATGACAGCTGGATGCGGGCTTCTGGCTGGGGTGCAGTTAGTGCCCAGGCCTGGGAAGCTGTAGCCACTGCAACTAGACAGAAAAGTCAGCCCTGGGGCACTGTCCACGGTCCGTCCCCTGCTGTCCATGTACTGTATGACCTTGGGCAAAGGCCCCTGCTCTTGTTTCTCTATGGTTTACAAAATGTACTTTTTTTTTTTTTTGGATTTTGAGGTAGGGTCTCTCTCTAGCCCAGGCTAATCTGAAATTCACTATGTAGTCTCAGACTGGCCTTGAACTCACAGCCATTCTCCTACCTCTGCCTTCCAAGTGCTGGCATTAAAGGTGTATGCCACCACACCTGGCATGAAGTGGACTTCTTTATCCCAATACTATTGGCCAGTGGGAGGGACTCGGGGTAAAACAAGGTGGAAAGGGCACTGGAGTGGTGTCATGTGACCCCCCATGAGGACCAGATAGGCTGTCACACTCCTGTGGTAATGACCAAGCTCTTGACTGAATGCCCTGGAGACATGTCAGTTCCCTCCAGCTCTGGAAAGACCCTTCATCCTTAGCCTCAGTCTATTTCTCTATAAAATGTTGGAAGGAGTAGCACCTACCTCCAAGACTAACCAGACGGTAAAATAAGGTTCCTGAGGGCTTGGGCCTGGTGTCTGGCACTGGCCCCCATGTGGGTGGTTTCCAGAATTCTGCACCTCTCAATGCCCTGCTGGAGTTTGCAGTGTTCTGGAAGATGAGGTTGAACTCTAAAGTGTTTGGGGTACTTCCTGTGCTGGTGGCTAGAAGTTTCCAAGGAGATCTCCCCCACTCACATCCCCGGCTCAGAAGCAGCAGTGTGGCCAGCACACCACACCATAAACCCAGCCCTTCTGCTTGGTAATAGTATCAAGATGCTGGGTGAGTCCCATGTCCTCTCTGAACCTCGGTGTCCTCACCTGGACAATCAGGGTGTCCCGCTGACCTCAGGGGGTAGCGATCTAACTGAATGTCCCAGGAAGGGGTCTCCTTGACAGTTTCTACCCTCATTGCCGAGGTCAGCTCTCACTGGGAGTCAGGGAGAGGAGAGGCTGGGGGAGAAAGGGCACCAACAAAGCTTAACGATTATCCTCGTTTTAGGAATAATTCACCAGCCGGAGGGGGCACCGGGGGTGCTAGGAAGGGTTCAGCCAGGAGACAGCAGAAATGAGAAGCAGAGTGTCTGCTTGTCACCTGCCCCAAGGCTTCTCCCCCGCAGAGAAGCGTTTAGTTCACAGGCACAGATCTAGAGCTGACTGCGCCAAGAACGTCCTGAGAACAGCTTGGATGGTCACCATGCTCCCTGTCTTACAACCAATGGGGCCAGCAGGATTCAAGCCTGTACCACAGGGCTTCCGAGTCTGCAGGGTCATAGCTTCAAACGCTATGGCCCTCTCCTGTGTGCAACAGGACATCCCCTTAGGAATTCAAGGTCAGATGCAGAGAGAAACATGCATGCGTCTGTGTATTGCATCATAGAGTTGATCATCTCCAAAGTGTTTATCTGTGACGTGCTTATAAAAAAGAGGGGCCAGCTGTTGACTTTTTAAAAAATAAATTGGAAAACAATCAGATCAGTTAAACTGTTCCCTTTTGTAGATCGGGCAACCAAGGCCAGAGAAATCGAAGCAAGGAGAAGGAGCTGCCTATGGTCCCAGGCAGCGTCAACCCTGGGGTCCAGGACTCTCGGCCTCCAATCCCAAATCTCCTTTGCCAGGGGCCTCCTGGCATTCATGCAGGGTGGAAGCCTTAGGTCATGGAGCAGAAGATTGCCAGCCCCTGCCCCGTGCCTACCTGGGGCAAAGGAGAGAATGTTCTCAGTGTGGATCTTCCCACCCTGGGAGGGTCTGGAGGGGAGTTTGGGGACCAAACTGAGCTGCATTCAGGCCTGTCCTCTGGATGAGGGACAGGACCTGGTTCTGGGGGAGAGGCTATTTGTCCCCTCAACCGCCCAAACTAGGAGTCTGTAAATGTAGACTATGCCTGGGAGTAGCCAGGCGTCCATTGCTTCCTGAGAAAGCTGGGGTTGGTAGCTTCCTGCCACCAGGGAAAAGCAGGCCCTCACAAATGCCAGGAAGGCCAGTGGCACAACCAGCTTGGACTTAGAGATGCAAAATGGAGGCTTCAAAAGGCCAAGCGACAGAGGGTGGCGGGATGGCGTGGAAATACTGGGCCTGGCAGGTATGGCTGAGACCTCCACATCTCAGGTTTGTTTCTGACTCTGCCCTTCCTGGCTCCTCGCTTCTTCTCTTCTGGTACAGACGCATCCCCGTCAGAAGGCTCCAACCTCAACGCACCCAACAGCCTGGGTGTCAGCGCCCTGTGTGCCATATGTGGGGACCGGGCCACAGGCAAGCACTACGGTGCCTCCAGCTGTGATGGCTGCAAGGGCTTCTTCCGGAGGAGCGTGAGGAAGAACCACATGTACTCCTGCAGGTGAGAAGCCAGGACATGACATGGCCATCTGACCCCTGAGTCTCCAGGCCTTTGAGGCTTTCGGGTTTCCTAGGCCCTGTGGGTCCAGGCACTACGCTGGTAGCTCCATTTTCAAATCATAGAGAGGATGAAACTCTTCCTTCAATCTGCTGCTTTTCCTGGAACATACAGAAGATTGACCCTTTCCACCTACCGTAGTGGCTTCCCACAGCTTTAAAGATGCCTCTTTCAAAAGCATCTTCCATTTTGGATCACAACAATAAAATAATAGCAAATGTTGACTAAGCACTTGCTGTGTGCAGGTGCCAAGCCCCATCCCTGATTTAGGTCCTTGTCAACACTCCTCTGAGGTGGTCACAGTTGTCATTCCCATTTTGTAGATGAGGTCACTGTGACTTTGAAGGCTTGGAGTTGCCTGAAGTCAACCAGCTTGAATGATGAAGCTAGGGTTGACCTTCGGGCTTCCATAACCTTTACCTCTGTGGGACAAGTATTAACCCTAAGCCACAACCGGCAGCCCCGTATGGACTCTGGGGTCTCCCAGAATGTGATAAAATAGCAGCTCTCTGGTCCTCAAGAGACTCAGATTCCCAAGATGGATGTGGTGGCTCACACCTATAATCCTAGCACTTGATAGGCTGAGGTAGGAGCATTTCTTTGAGTTCAAGACCAACCTGGGCTACAAAGTGAGCTCCAGATAAACCTTCGGTTACAGTGAGACCTTACCTCATGAGAGAGAGAGAGAGAGAGAGAGAGAGAGGAGATGGCTGCTGGAGAGATGGCTGCTCAGCAGTTAAGGCACTTCGATTCCCCAGTACCCATGTAAAGCCAAATGCACAAAGTGGTGTGTGTGTCTTGAGTTTGTGTACAGTGGCCCTGGTGTACCCATTCTCTCTCTCTCTCTCTCTCTCTCTCTCTCTCTCTCTCTCTCTCTCCTCTCTCTCTCCTTGAAAATAAATAAAATATTAAAAGAGAGAGAGATATTCATTCTGTGCCAACCAGCCAGGTGACCGATGCCATGTGTTACTCCTCTGAGCCTCAGTTTCCCCATGTTGCACAAGTCAGATTGGACTTTCAGAGAGTCCATAGGATCCCTCCAACACCCTGGGGGTTTGGGATGAGAACTTCTGGGGAGCAGTGGTGGAACAGGGAGGCTGGGGGGCTGATTGGCTCTGTCCCACATGGGGGAGGCTGCGTCTTCTCCATCCAACCACCCAAAGTCCTCCGCAGATTCAGCCGCCAGTGCGTGGTAGACAAGGACAAGAGGAACCAGTGTCGTTACTGCAGGCTCAAGAAGTGCTTCCGGGCTGGCATGAAGAAGGAAGGTGAGCCCGGGCCTCCCTGCACCCCGTCCCACCTGCACCCAGGCTCCAACCCACCCACACTTTATGACTCGGTGACTGGCTGAGAGGAGGGAGGGCCTGGAAATCTGGCCACAGGGAGCGGCTGGGCTGGTCTTGAGAAAGATTCAGAGATAAGCTCCTGCTCAGTTCCTTCAGCTTACAGCAACTGCCGCTGGGCCTGGCTGGGCCACCATGATGGATGGGGACTTTTTCTCATGAAATACTTGCAGCACTTAGGAAAGGGTAGAGGATGGCTGGCACTGCCGTTATCAATGTGAACAGTATGTGAGGGGACTTTTCCTGGACTTCCTGTCCAAGGACAAGCACCCCAACTCTCTTGGTCCTCATTCTCAGGCACCAGGTGATCCCCAGAGTTTTCCCCTTCCAGATAAAGGGAACAAGGCCCCAGGCCCATTCAGGATGGAGGAGGATGGGAAGACAGGACACAGCGTCCTTTCAATCTCTCTTGGCCTCCTGCTGCCAGCAGATATGGGACAGTGAGCTGGCTCCTTCCCCCTGTGGTAGCTCTTTCATCCCCAGGACAGCTCAGTGACACTGACAATGACTGTCTCCCTTTCCATGGTGGAGGGAACTGAGGCCAATCAACTTACAGTGGTCAATAGGTGAGCAAAGGCTCTAGTCTGAGCTTCATGCTGTTTGGAAAGTGCCTCGGTACACACACACACACACACACACACACACACACACACACACACACACACACTCTTACGCTCATATGAGTACATCACCATCACCACCACCACCTGGGACCCAGCCCACCCGGGGCCAAATGAGAAAGAATGGCAGTCTTCCCGCCCAGTCTTTGCTCGCTCACCTACCTTGCCAAGCTCATTTTCCCTGCCTGTCCCTCAAAAGTGTCTTCTGGGTGTCATCCCCACGTTGCCTTAGTAGGAGATCAAGAGCTCTGTTGGAAAATTAGTGCTCCAAACACCACATTCTAACAGACCTCAAGTTCTCCAATGGGGGAAGGAGCTTTGTTAAAGGGTCTGCAGTCCTCTCTCCTCCCCTATTGCTTCCAAAGGGGATGAGGCTCCAGGGTTTCTTCCCATCTCCTCAGTAAGGACACTCTGTGGAATGGGTAATGTATACGCACATCTGAGACAGGACATTGAAGGGTGTCGTGTTCTGTGGTGATTCTGTTGTCCCAGAAGCACAGTGACTGTTGAGAAGGCATTGTGTTAGAGAATGAATCTCTCCCATAGAAGTATCAGCAGGTGGGAAAGGGGTGGGCAGCCCATCTGGGCAGATGGCTACCTACTGGTACTTATATATAGCCTGTTCTTGTCTGAGTCCATATATATATATATATATATATATATATATATATATATATATATATATATATATATATATATATATGTCTTTTGTTAATCAGCTAGCATTTCTGAGTAACTTGTGGGAAGTTTCCAGGCCCTCTGGGTTCTAGTTTTCCCATCTGTAAAGCGAGGGGGGTGAAATAATGATCCCCAGAGCCAGTGATCCCAGATCACTAGCCCTTGGAAAGACACCCCTCACCCCAGCCTTAGCTCAACCCTGAAAGAGGCTGCTGGCTTCTTGGACCAGGAAATGGACTTTCTGGTGGAAGGATAGAAAAATCACTGATGGTAAATATTGTGGGCCAGTAAATGCTCATGTCTATAACTGATTATTGGGAGATCATGATCTACTCTTGGTCATTTTGAGAATGGGTCAGGAGAACAAAGTGTTCTAGACCACTGTGGGCCAGCCCTGGGAAGTTAGGATATTTCTAGCTCTTCCTAAGTCTTCCTGTCCCCACCACCCCTCTCCAGACTGATGATAGGCACCCACCAGGAGGATGGGGACAAGTTTTCATTTCTTTCCCTTTCAACCTCTCTAGTAGGTAGATTTGAGGACTGAAACCCTGGAGTCCTTGAAGACCAGAAAGCGTGAACTGGAAACATAGGTTTATAGACCAGCTAGGTTTAAAGGAAATCACTTCCAAGTTGGGGAAACTGAGGCAAGAGACGTGATGTGATGGGTCAGCATTGGAATGAGGAACTCAAGCTCATCAGAACTGAGCAGACACCACTTTCCCTGGATGGAAACATGGAGTGATCCATTTTGCCTTGGTGCCTCAGGGAGGTATTCCCCAATCTCACAGGGTTGGGAGTCCTGGCGAGAAGATGCATTGCCTTGGGTAGAGGGACTCCTACAATAAATTCCCTCCTGTAACCAAGGCCAAGGAGAGGGACACCAGCCTGACCTTGGCTCTCAAGCCTAGGAGAAATGTCCAGCCTCTGACACCAGAAACCCAGACCACAAAACAGGGCCAGTAGGTTCGGAAGGGTCCATCAGCCAGCCCAGTGCTCAGCACCCAGACCCGACCCTCTCTAGGAAGACGGCTCATGTCTGCTCCTCCTCTGCCCTGTCGGTTAATATTCAATGGAAGTTACATTAGGTCCCCGACCCTGCTAATACTGCGCAAACATTGGGAAAACATCATTCCGTGACTGAGCTCTTGCCGCTGGCTGATAAGGCCCGCTAACCTTGAGGAGCTCCAGCGCAGCTGCTGACAGCAGCCTTTCGTTCTGCCCCACCTATGGGGGCAGGCCAGGCTGCCAGGGAGGGGCTCAGGCCAAGGAGTTTCCCACCTCAGGGTCTCTGTTGTACCCACTGACCTGTGGGCTCAGTGTAGACTGACCCCTGAATTTCTGAGACAGGGACTTACTCATTAGCTCAGGCCTGGAACTCAGTCTGAACCCCAAACTGGTCTAGCCTCATCCTCTCAAGCACTGGGATGACCCACAAGAGCCAACACACCCAACTCTAGGCTGGCTTGAATTCTCAGGTTTCAGCAATCTGAAATCCAGAGGCAGTTGAATTATGGGGCTGTACTGGTGAGAAATGCTGTCTCATCCAGGGCCGTCTTTTCCTTACTCCACAAATATTTATTGAAGACCTACTGTGTGCCAGGCTGTGGGTGTCAGGGTGATTGAACAAAAGGGTTCAAATGCTGGTTTTTTGGAGCTTTCCATGACAGAGAGACAGATACTAACTAAATTAACACATCACGCTACAGTAAGTGCCTTATCAATCAGGAAGGGTGGAGACTGAGGGATAGAATACAGTAGCAGAGAGGGAACCAGAGAAGCTGACACTTTTATTTTAAATATTTTATTTATTATGTGCAAGGAGACAGAGACAGGGAGAGGGAGGGAGAGAAGTAAAATGGGAATGCTAAGAATCAAACCCAGGCCATCAGGCTTTGCAAGCAAGTGTCTTTAACCGCTGAGCCATCTCCCCAGCCCAAAGCTGACATTTTAATAGAGACGAGAAGAAAGCAGTGTCCGAAAGGGAATTCCATTCAGTGGAAACAGCAGGGAAAAGGCATTGAGCATGCGTGCGGCCTGTGTGGATGTTCAGAGGTACCCAGAGAGTGGCAGAGCGAGTGGGAATGAGAACAGGACAGTACATGTAGATGAGAGAGAAGAGAGGCTGTCCCAAGGAGCTGTGAGATGGCCGGCCATCAGATCTGAGCAGTGGCAGGATATGACCTGTGACCCGGGTGTGCTTAGAGGGAGCTTTGTGGCTTCTGAGAGGAGCTTAGTTTGGAGGAATGAGGCCTGGAGGTCCTGACCCGGATAATCTACAGTATATCAGTGTAGAGAAATGAGGTCCAGTCAGAGAGTGCACAGCCCAGTGATGAGAGAGGATACAGGAAGCCGGCTAAGGTGAGGGGAGCTTTGGATGGGGACCCCAGCTTCCAAGGTCACACAATGACAAGAGCCCAGGTCTCTGCAGCCTTACCTCCTCTTCTTGCCTTGAGCAAAGCCACCTGCCATGGAGAAGTCACTTGGATTCCAGGGGACAGGTGGGACAGAAGACTTGTGCTGACTCGGCTGGGGCTGGTGGTGGGCTCATGGGCCAAGGACCCAGGGGACAAAGGCCTCAGATCCCTGTGTTTGCTCAGGAGAGCTCCCAGCATGGGCAGGAGGGAGGTCGCATTGCTCTGCTGTTGGAGGTTAGAACACAGGACTCCTACCAGTGGACAGGCTAAGCTGGGCTCTGTCCTCTGGGAGGGGGTGTCCCCCACCCAAACTGTGTATCCTTCACTCTGGGTCCCCACCCTCTGGGTTGAGCTATCTCTCCTGACATGACATCTCCACCCCTCCTCAATGGTCTTGAGACATCCCTCCCCTCCTCTCCCCTCCCCGCGCCTCCTCACCGCTCTGCCTTCCCATAGCTGTCCAAAATGAGCGGGACCGGATCAGCACACGGAGATCAAGCTACGAGGACAGCAGCCTGCCCTCCATCAATGCACTTCTGCAGGCCGAGGTCTTGTCCCAACAGGTACCCGGGACCCTTCCCATATGCCCAGGCTTCCCCACACTACTGAGGAGATCACCTCTCCCTCTATCCCATCCCCCATCCAAGCCCTGGAGCCTCAGATGGAAAGGGCCACAATATCACAGAAAGGAAACTGAGTCCCATGTCATACAGCCAGTTTAGTAAGAGACAGAACTTGAACCCAGATCTGGCATTCTGGAGCATTGTCTAGTTCAACCCACTACCGAAGCAGACCACTCTTGCTGAGGGTCTGAGAGCCATCCTACAAAACAGAGCCTGTTGTAGGACCCTGGAACAAGGTGGCATACAGGCTCAGCTGCCCACTGGCTGTGTGACCTCAGACAAGTCACAGCATCTCTCTGGGCCCCGGGGGCTTCATCAATAGAGGAGAATAAAGATTTTTGCCCTGTTTCTCCTTTAAGGCCAAGGGATTCTTGAGGCTGTGAAAAGCTGGATGAGGAGGAGGCAGGCAGAGGTTCAAAGGGAGTGCTCCCTCATCTCTGAGTCCTCCTTGCTCTTGTGCTGACCACACACAGTCCAGCCACTGCCAGACAGAGACTCTCTAGGGAAAGGGCTCTGGGCAAGGGACAGGAAGTGCAAGGAGCATCCTCCACCTCAACATTTTCTTATCCTCGGCAGATCACCTCCCCGGTCTCTGGGATCAATGGTGACATTCGGGCCAAGAAGATTGCTAACATTGCCGACGTGTGCGAGTCCATGAAGGAACAGCTGCTGGTTCTGGTTGAGTGGGCCAAGTACATCCCAGCTTTCTGCGAGCTCCCCTTGGATGACCAGGTAAGGGTGTGTGTACATCAGGGACAGCTGTGGACAGACACTGGGCTGCCAGGGTCCTTCCTGCTGGCCCACCAGAGATAGAGAGCCTTGATTTTTTTTTTGGGGGGGGGGTTCGAAGTAGGGTCTCATTCTAGCCTAGGATGACATGGAATTCACTATGTAGTCTCAGGATGGCTTCAAACTCACAGCAATCCTCCTACCTCTGCCTCCCAAGTGCTGGAATTAAAGGCGTGCGCCACCATGCCTGGCTGACCCTTGATTTTTATTCAATTAATTACACAGTGCTCATATGTGTCCAGAACTATAGAACTATTCCAATCACTCTATGAATATTTTGTAAAAATATTTTTTTATTTATTTGCAATCAGAGAGAGACAGAGAGAAGAGATACAGAGAGAATGGGTTCATCACAGCCTGCAGCTGCTACAGATGAACTCCAGATACATGCACCACTTTGTGCATCTGGCTTTACATGGGTACTGGAGAATCGAACCCAGGTCGCTAGGCTTTACAGGGAAGTGCCTGCTCTCTACGTATATTTTTAAAAATTTAAAAAATATTTTTTTTTGAGTAGGGCCTTACTCAAGCCCAGGCTGACCTGGAACTCTCTGTAGTTCCAAGCTGGCCTTAAATTCACAGTGATCCCCCTACCTCGGCCTCTCAAGTGCTGGGATTAGAGGCATGCACTACCACACCCTACTTTAAAAAAAAACTTTTTATTGACAACTTCCATAAATATAGACAAAATGCCATGATCATAATCCCCTCCCACCACCTTCCTTTTTCCCATCTTAAATTTCCCTCCACTGAATCTTTTCTTTCCAACTAGTCTGGCTTCTATTTTTTAATGTTTTATTTATTTATTTGGAGAGAGAGAGAGAGAGAGAGAGAGAGAGAGAGAGAGAGAGAGAGAGAATGGGTACACCAGGGCCTCTTGCCATTGCAAATAAACTCCAGATGCAAGAGACACTTTGTGCATCTGGCTTTACATGGGTACTGGGGAATTGAACCTAGGCCATCAGGCTTTGCAAGTGAGCACCTTTAACTGTTGAGCCATTTCTCCAGCCCCTCCTGCTTTGATGGCAATCATTTTTTATCACTCTACAAATATTAACTCCCTTAATTCCTCTAAGGACTATGAGGAAGCTACTATTCTCTTCTTATAGGTAAGGAAGACGGGACACAGAGAGGGTAAATAATTTGCTCAATGTCACACAGCTACTATCCAGCACAGCCAGGATTAGAACTAGCTGGGGTAGCTCCAAAGTTCAGGCTCCTAACCACTGCACCACCCAGCTCTCCTGGAGGTGTTGGCCGGGACCTGAGACCAGGGATTTAGACTTAAGCTCTGACTCTAAGACAGGTCCTGGATGAGCCTGGAGAAACTGCTGAATCTTTCTTGAGTCTCGGTTTTCTTATCTGCCAGGTGGGAATTACCCACTTTCAGGGGCATTGTTTGAGAAAATCAGGCTCGTGCAGCAACTATGGTACAGCTGAGCCACAGTTGGCCCAAGTCTCTTCTTGTATGGCAGACAGCCCAAGCCAACATTGAGCACCTCCTCCGGCCCAGCGAGGGCAAGGGCTTACGAGGGGCCTGTATCTGAGCATGCATTTCTGAGATGCTGCATATGATAGCCCACACTGTACACCTCCTTGGTCCCCATAGACATCTTTCTTGCTGGGCAAGTAAGGCTGGACCAGGCAACCGTCCAGCTTTGGAGGAAGCACCCAGGCCTCTGAGATTGACAGTGCATGCAGTCACTTAAAGCTCCGGAGAAGTCTTGTAGGCAGGGAGCTCTTCCTCTTTATGGAAGTCAGGATTTCCCAGGCAGGCCTTTCTGTCCCACGGAGTCTCCTGAAACACCTGTAAGAAGGCCATGGGGTGTTCTAGGTCAACACCAGCTTGGCTGTTCTTCACAAGACTCTAGATTCATCCCTCCTGACAGTGGTGAGACTGTCCCTGCCTTCTCCCACTCCTCCTCATGCTCCTGCCCCTGTTTAATGTTTAACCCCTCCTGTTCCTTCTCAGGGGCTTAGCAGGACAACAAGATACCCCCAAAGCTGAGCAATTGTTAACCTCCATTTCCCACCCAAACCTTCCTGGCTGGGGCTCAGAGCATTCTCTGAGGGCAGTGATGGGTAGCCAATAACACAGGTCAACCATTAACACCCCTACCCCTCAGCATAGCTATGTCTGAGGGTTGGACCTGGGAACCCATTCATGGTTCCTAAGGAGCATGGACAGGACCACCTGGGAGCTTTGAGGACATAGTCCTCCAAAGACCTCCAAAGAACTCACATTTCTACTCTGTTGGCTGCTCCAGGAACCAGCTTCTAAATTCCTGGGTTTCTTCTTCTGGACCTGGGGTACCACTAAATAAGAAGATTGAGGCCTAGAGAGGGAAAACAATTGGCCTAAAGCCCAAAGCAAGTTGCCCACAGAGCTGGGATTCGAATCTGTTCTCTGTCCTGGAGTTTGAGAGTCATGAGGCTGACAGATGGGAACTCTACACCATGCCCGCTGGTTAGGAGGGGCTCAGTCAAAATGTGTCCTTTGCCTCCCATCATATAGGTCATGGAAAGTAGGTTCTCACCCACAAGGTTTCCACCCAGGTTCTAGCCATGGCAGGAGAGAAGGGGCTGGATCTAGATGGGAAGTCAGGGTATGGGCTCAGGCATTCTTTCCTTCACCCACTCTTTCTTTCATTCATTCAAACAATGCTCTAGTGGATGCTTACTATGCACCAGGATCTTCCATGCTGTGCCTCAGCAAGGCCTGCCCTGACCCTTCCTCCCTCTCCCTTCCTCCTTCCTTCCCTCTCTTCTCCACCCTCCACCTTCCGCCCTCTTCCCTTTTCTCCCTCCATCCCATTACAGCACCCTTAATCTACTAAGGCCGACCTAGAATTCACTCTGTAGTCTCAGAGTGGCCTTGAACTCATGGTGATTCTCTTACCTCTGCCTCCTGAGTACTGGGATTAAAGGCGTGCGCCACCACGTCCAGCTATTTCCATTTAAAATATTTTTAATTTATTTGCAAGGATAGGGAGGGAGAGAGAGAGAGAGAGAGAGAGAGAGAGAGAGAGAGAGAGAGAGAGAGAGAGAGAGGACACACCAGGGTTTCTAGCCACTGCAAACAAACTCCAGATGCATGCACCACTTTGTGCATCTGGCTTCACATGGGTACTAGAGAATCGAAACCAGGGCCTTTAAGCATTGCAGATAACTGCTAAACCCTGTCCCCAGCCCTTCTTCCCTTTAAAACATATTTTTATTTATTTATTTGCAAGGAAAGGGAGAGAAAGAGAGAGAGAGAGAGAGAGAGAGAGAGAGAGAGAGAGAGAGAGAGAGAGAGAGAGAGAATGGTACCCCAGGGCCCCTAACCACTGCAACCAAAGTCCAGATGCATGTGTCACTTTTGTGCATCTGGCTTTACGTGGGTACTGAGGAGTCAAACTGGAGTTGTTAGATTTTGCAGGTAGGTGCCTTAACTGCTGAGCCATCTCTCCAACCCTTTTCCCTTTAAAGAAAAAATAATCTGTTCTATCAGATTACTATTCCACATAGCCTGTGAGTTCTATGAGATTAGAAACCCTGTTTCTCTCTTGTTAATTATTAGCATACAAAGAATTGGGCTTCGTTGTGGTGTTTTTCAAACAAATTTTGTTTCCTTGTTTCCCTTGTCTCTAACCCCATCCTCCTTTCTATCCCCTTACGCCCTTCCCCCACCATAGCCTCCTTCCAGCTTTCTGGGTCTCACTCTAGCCCAGGCTGGCCTGGGATTCACTCACTAGGTAGAAAGGCCTGCAGCTCCCTAGCCCCGGCACACACAGATCTCAGAGGCCACCAGCCTGCTGCAGCTCTTTCCAGCCCATCTTTGGTCCTCACACAGGCACTAAGGCCCATGGCTCAAAAGCTCAGGCAATGTCTTGTGAGCCACTGGACCTGACCCCAGACTTCAGTCTTCACGGGCTGCTGGGCAGAGGCGGGGCTTGGCAACGGGTCTCTTGTTATACCTGTGCCTTGGGGAGAGCCAATTCCAAGAACCAGCATCCACCTCCAAGGTCTCTCCGAATCCTGGACTTGTAGAACGTCAGATGGACAGGTGCCATGGAGAACATAGCACCAGTGATTTCCCAAACTCAAGGGAAGCTGGTTGTGCGCGGATCCCTGGGCCCAAATCGTCATATAGAATGGGGACCACTGGTAGCTGGGCCCAAGAATCTGAGGTTCCATAAAGCGCCTTTTGTGATTCCCAGCAGCTGATTTCTGGGGAGGAATCTGGGAGCCATGGTTTTAGCACCCTGGAGGTAATGGACTTGGAGAATCTGCTGAAGGCCCCCATGACCTACAATCACCCCAGGGAGCAGCCACTTGCCCAGAGTCACAGCAGCTTAAGGGCAGAGGGAAGGGAGGTCTCCCAGCTGGGGATACTCATGCTTCCTCCTTCCAGGACTATAGAATCCTTTTCCTGTCTCTAATTTTGTCAGTTATGGGAGGAGGGTGGTAGTTTTATTGTATTCATGTCAGAGTTCAGGCCAGTAAAGGCAAAGCGGAACATGGAGCTGACTTGTTGTTGGCTGGACACAGCCTTCCTGCGGGAAGGGGTGCCATTGCCAGACCCCTCCCTTCTCTCTTCCAGGTGGCCTTGCTCAGGGCCCACGCTGGTGAGCACCTGCTGCTCGGAGCCACCAAGAGGTCCATGGTGTTCAAGGACGTGCTGCTCTTAGGTGAGGAGGAGGTCGTGACTGGCTCAGTGCATGAGGGACATCTCCGTGGTGACACGCAGGGGCAAGGCAGGTGGTCTAACAACGGACTAAGGCAGGTGGGCAGGTTTGTAATCCCAACTTCTCAGGAAGCTGGCACAGAGGATCACTGGTCAAGACATGCCTGGGCTGCTTAGTGAATTTGAAGCCAGCCTTGGAAACTTAATATGAGCCTATCTCCAATTAACATTTTAAATTTTTTTTAATTAAAGAAAGGAGCTGTGGGTGTAGCTCAGTGGCAGAGCACACGGCAAGGTCCTCGGTTTAATCCCTGCACCATAAAAAACAAAGGAACAGAAATAAACAAAACCCAGCCCTGTTCTTGGGCTTGCCTCTGAAGGATTCCAAGACCCAACTTTCAACTGGTTACCCCACTCACATGCAAGAGGATATGGGGGTTCCAGGAATGAAATCTCCCAGCCTTCAAGCTAGATCAGTTATTCCTTGAATCATATGTACATTCTGAAGATCTTTCTGGAATAGCAACCAGAGGTGGCCAGGAATGGTATAACCTCCTAACCTATGTAACCAGGCCTTCAGGACATATTATTTGAAATGCTTACATAAAACACCACATATGTCAGGGACCATACATGGAAGGTGTTTATTACCTCTTTTAATACCTTAGGAGAGAAGTTCTGTTATTCCCATTTTATGGATGAGAAAACCAAGGCACCAAGGAATTAAGTCATTGCCTGGGTATACTCAGCCATAAGTGGCAAAGTCATTCAGCAGGGGTGGTCCAGCTCCAGCATCTGGGCCATTACCCTGGATACTTTGTGCTTCCTGAGTGACCCTTAACTGTGCCCTGTCTTGAGTCATCCTGGTACAGGGTGTTGGGGGAGTATGAAATGGATCCTAAAGAGCCATATGCCTAGCTCATTCCATGACTTCAGACCACTCGCCTTCTTCACCTTGGCCTTGGCCTTGGTCTAAGACAGGCATGGCGATCCCTGCAGCTCCTCCCAGGGGTCTCAGCCAAATTCCAACTGCAAACCATAGCTAGAGGAAAGGGCTCAACCAAGGTGAAGGTCCCATCCTGTCCCTTCTGCCCATCCAGGCAATGACTACATTGTCCCTCGGCACTGCCCGGAGCTGGCAGAGATGAGCCGGGTGTCCATTCGCATCCTTGACGAGCTGGTCCTGCCCTTCCAGGAACTGCAGATCGATGACAACGAGTATGCCTGCCTCAAAGCCATCATCTTCTTCGACCCAGGTACCACTCCATCTCTGACACAGCGCTCCTGCCCTAGACTGGCTGTCACACTTCTGCTGCTGCGTTCATCCCTTCTCATGTTTTATGCCAACAGCAGAAGGCATTTTCCTCAGCCTCGTCGAGTGGATGAGGCAAAAATAAGACTCATGGGGAGATGAAGAGATAGGGCTTGGCGAGGCTCTGGCTCCAGAGATCCGGGCATTTCTTGTCTTCCCTCCTGTCTTCCTTCTGCTGTTGTTGCTTCTTTTCCTCCCAATGTTTTGTGGAGATAATAAGCAACACATGTGGAGGAGGTAAATCATTCTCCCCATCACAGCCTATGTTTCCAGCTAATGCATGTTCCCCAGGAGGAGGTATTTCAAACCTTTCTAGAGCTGGGATTGAACCCAGAGTCTGAGCTTTCCACTGAGCTGTAGACCAGGCCGTGTTTCCTTCCTTCCTCCCTCCCTTCCCTTCTTCCTCCTTCCCTCTCTCCCTTCCTCCTCCATACCTACCTTCCCTCCTCCCCCTAACTCCTTCCCTTCCCTTCTTCCTCTTTCCCTCCCTTCTTTCTTCCTCCCCTCCCTCCTATCCCTTCCTCGCCCTCCCTCCCTTCTCTTCTTCATCCTTCCTCCCCATCCCTTCCCTTCTTCCTCCTTCTCTCCCTCCCTTTCTCCCCCTACCAACCTCCCTTCCTCCCCTTCCCTCCCTCCTTTCCCTTTTTCCTCCCTCTCTTCCTTCCTTCCTTTTTTCTTTCTTTCTTTTTCTTTTTTTCCAAAAGAGGAAATTAATGCATTACCTTTATTCAAGGTGAGGTTAAGATATTGGATGACTTCAAGAAGTCCCTTTGTAGGTTGATCTAGAATTCATTCACTGATTTTTTTTCTCATTGAACCTTCCCTCCATTCATTGCTTTTCCCAGTTGTCTACTCAATATAATCTCAACTATGCATGATAATGGGTTCTGTGCTGCAGGTGTAAAATGGCAAATAGAATATACCTGTGTTCACAAAGAACTCACAGTGTCATAGAAGAGACAGCTACACCCTGGTCAATAGTGACGGAGGACTTACTAACATCTGGGGACATGATGGGACACATAAAGTGAATCTAGGAGGAGAGAGGGAGGAATGAAGCCTCAGCTGAGTCCTTGGGTGACAGAAAGCAGCAGGCAGGCTGGGGAACACCATCCTGATACAGCCGATGCTGAGGTCTGGGCAGTAAGACCTCATCTGTAGGACAGGAGCTCCAAGTTCACATCAAGGCTCTGCCAACAATGGGCTATGTGTTGGGCTTGGTATCTTAGGAAATGGAGCAGAAACCTTTTACCGAGGTCTGGGAAGATATCTCAGTGGTTAAAGGTGTTTGCTTGCAAAGCCAGTTGACCTAGGCTCAACTCTTGAGCACCTACCTATAAGGCGGCATGTATGTCTAGCATTCGTTTGTAACAGCTCGAGAACCTGGCACAACCACACACACAAATAAATAAATGAATTTTTTAAAGAAACCTTTTCTCAGCCTGGGTTTAGGAAGCCTTTTTGCTAGAGTAAGGCAGTTGTCAAGGACCCTGACTTCTTGGATCAGTGTTGGTGAAGACCCCTATGTGATACTGGTTACCACAAGCCAGGGGACATTTGGGCCTTGCTGCTGTGGTCCTCCCTGCCCACATCTCCCATTGCAGATGCCAAGGGATTGAGCGACCCTGGCAAGATCAAGCGGCTGCGGTCTCAGGTGCAGGTGAGCCTGGAGGACTACATCAACGACCGCCAGTATGACTCACGCGGACGCTTTGGGGAGCTGCTGCTGCTACTCCCCACGCTACAGAGCATCACCTGGCAGATGATTGAACAGATCCAGTTCATCAAGCTCTTTGGCATGGCCAAAATCGACAACCTTCTGCAGGAGATGCTGCTGGGAGGTTTGTATGGGCCAGGAGGGCGCTGGTGGGGGGGGTCCCTCTCTGTGACACAAGCCTCAGACAGATCGGAGCTCACCTCTCAGCTCTTTCTCAGAGTGTGGCTTGGGCAAGTTGCCTTAGCTGTTAGGCCTTGGTTTCTTATCTGAAAAAATGGGGACAAGGAGAAAGATCTATTTATTTAGGCCCCAAGAGTGAGCATGGCTAGTCACGGCTTCAGACTCAGCAAAGAACATGATCTCTGAGAAAGAGAAAGAGAGAGAAAGAGAGAGGTGACTGTGTGCATATGCAGACATGGGTGTATAAGGCTCATGGGAACAGATAACAACCAAGTGTGTAATAAAGGTAAGTAGAGAGTTAAAAATAGAACCAGGCATGGTGGCTCACACTCTTAATCCTTGAACTCAGGAGGCTGAGGTAGTTAGGATCACCATGAGTTTGAGGCCAGCATGGGCTAGAGTGAATTCCAACAAGACAAAAATATGATAGTTTAACTGAAAAAGAGGGTCTCTTCAAACGAGTTGGCTAAGTCACATGTCCCTAAAGTGGTAGTTTGTGTGCTAAGGTCTGGTAGAAGGTTTAAAGGTTCAGAAGAACATTCCAAGCAGCACTAATTCACTCCAGGTCATGCGTTCTTCGTACAGGAGAGGGTTGTGCATCTGAGAAGGAAGGCTGAGGATCATGAGGTTGAGGACAGCCTGGGCTATAAAGCAAGACCTTGCCAAAGGGAAAAGAAAGGAAGGAAATGGGATGGAGGGAAGAGAAGGGAAGGGAATGAAGGGGAAGAAGGGAAGGAAGAGAAATGTCCATTTTGACATTTTTGCAACTAGTGTAATGGAGACAGAAGATCCAATTAACTTTTTTAGCAATGCTTTTAATGTTTGCATATTGGGTTGATAGTGAACTTCAGGTGGAAACAAGAGTTGCCCTCTCCTATAATCTGAGGAACAGTGGAAGCTTGGACTTTGGAAATGGTGCAGCGTAGATGGAGGAAGAACCCATGAATTTGCTGACAAGATGGGAAGTGATGGGAGGAGAGGGTCAAAGGTCAAGTCTGCTTTTGTTTGGCTTTGAGTAGCAGAAATGATGGAGTAAGTTAGTCATTTAGTGAGAAAGGAAAACTGGAAAAAATTCTTTTTTTCCATTTTTCTTTTTAATTTTTTTTTACTCTTTATTGATAGCTTCTATATCATAGATCATAAGCCATTGTGATTCTCTCCCCACCCTCCCCCATATCTCTTCCCCCTCTTAATTAGTCTCTTTTGTTTCGGTGTCATCATCTTTTCCTCCCATTATGTGTAGGTAGGTATTAATAGGAACTGTGAAGTCATGAATATCAAGGCCATTTTGCATCTAGAAGTTTGCGTTGTAAGCAGTCCTACTCTTCCTTTGGCTGGAAAAAAGTTCTTGAGGCTAGACTTGGAGTTGGTGGTCAGATGACCCAAGTGATCCATTCTGGACTTTATTTGACACAAAAGGATGGTTAAATATCCAAGCTGAGTTATCAAGATCTTTGCATATACAAGTCTCATGCTCACACATAAGAGGAAAGGAACTTTCTAGCATTTAGAAGTCAAAAAAAGAGGGCGCATCATGGAAAGTTTTAGAGAAGACCAGCCAGGAGAATGGGAGAAAAATAGGGAAATTTCAGAAGCCAAGAGAAGAGTGTTTGTTTTTCTTTTCAGAGGACAGACCATTTACTGGTGCTAAATTCTACAGAGAGATTTGGCGGGAGAGAAGGAAGAGGGAGAGGAGAGTCGGGGAGGGCCATGGGGTGGAGAGGCATCTTGAGTGTTAGCGTGGAGGCTCTGGGCACTTGTGCTGAGAGCAGAATCCAAGGATTTTGAGAATGGAGAGCAGGCTGGGGGAATCCTAAAGTGGGCACCTGGGCATGTGGAGAAGTAGAGGCAGAGCAGACAAACTTTGAAATGTCCCACCGTGAAGGGGAGCTAGGATGGAATTGAGGTTGTCTGCAAGGGGTGAACTTACCCATGGACCACAAATCATGCTGTCATGGCTGAACTAAAGGAGAAATAAAGACAGGGTGATATGCAGAGAAAAGTGGGGGTCAACAAATGGACCCCTCAATAGGGTTGAAGAACCATTTTAGGGATGGAGGCAAAGTTAATAACGGGAGGTCTGGGAGGTGGTGAGGTGCAGAGGTGAGGGTCTCCCTTCGGCACTGCTGATATCAAGACTTCAGAGCTCCTCTCGAAGGAGGGTTATGCTCTGCATAGCGTTCAGCTGCATCTCTGGCCTCTACTGGGAGATGCTGTAGCATTTCTCCAGGGCTGACAACCAAAAATGTCTTCAGAAATTGTCACATCTCCTAAAGAGATGAAAACCACTAAGTGGCATTCTTGTGGTGACCCTGTGACGATGGGTTGTCATCAGTCAGGTTTCATCCAGGTGAGGATTGGGAGCTGGGGTCTGTTACCAGATAAGCTAGGGGAGGAGGGAAGACCATTTCTCTGGATCTACTCTCTGTGGAATTGGATAGACAGCGGTGATTCCTATCCTCTGGGACCATTGTGAAGATGATACTGTGTGAAGAACTATAGGAGCCTAGAGCATATAGGTGCTCAGTAATTGTTAGTTATCACCAGACATGATAGCATGCTTCTGTAATCCTAGCACTGGGGAGCTGAGGCAGGAGAATCACAAGTTTGAGCCCAGTCTGGGCTGCATAGATTCTGTCTCTAAATAATAATAATAATAATAATAATAATCCCATTGTCATATTTGAAACAGATATTCTTTAAACATTTATTGCAGGTCTTAAAATTCTACCATTGTCAAATTAAAAACCACGGCCCATTATAAAACCATATTCTAAGTGGAATTATCATTCTGACTCAGTTCATTTATTTGTTTAAGACAGAGGGAAGGAGAGAGAGAGAGAGAGAGAAAAGGACACACACAGAGAGAATGGGTGCACCAGGGTCTCCTGACACTACTTTGTGCATCTGGCTTACATGGGTACTGGGGAATCGAACCAGATCCAGCATGCTTTGCAAGCAAGTGCCTTTAATTGCTGATACATGGTCTCCAGTCCCCTGAGTCAGTTTTTGAAGCAGTTACTATGTTTCAAGACACTTTGCTAGGCCTTCAAAGATAATAAAGGGGGAGGAAGGAAGGAAGAAAAAGAAAGAGAGAGAGAGGCTGGGCATGGTGGCATACACCTTTAATGCCAGCACTTGGGAGGCAGAGGTAGAGGATCCCTGAGTTTGATGCCAGCCTGCCAGCCTAGGACTAGAGTGAGTTCCAGGTCAGTATGGGCTAAAGTGAGACCCTACCTTAAAAAGACCAAAAAGAAAGAAAAAAGGAAAGAAAGAAAGATTCCAAAGCTCATAGTAGTTGTTCCCAAATGTTGGCTTACAGGTAAACTATTACGGGAATTCCCACAGGAGAAGGAGAGGCGGGAAATCTGGAGGGGCTTCTGAAAGGATGAACTCTACCTGAGCAGGACTTTGACCTTAGGGATGTTGGGGTGGAGAAAGTATTTCTGAAGGAAGCAGCAATTTGATGGAAGCACAGAGATAGGACAGTACAAGGACACACAGGGCTCCAAGGACAGCTTGGCTAACGCAGAGGTGTGCAGGAGGGAGCTGGGACCCAGTGAGCGAAGGGCTTGCAGTCAGAGCTTTGAGAGCTATCGATTGCCTCTATATTACTATTATAATTCCATGACCTTGGGGGCTCCTTAAAAGTTCTTTTTCTTTCAAATTCCTTTTGTTCTCTTGGTCTTCTGGGTCCTCTTAGTATTCATGAGGATCATGAGCCTTACTTTCCCGGCCCAGGAATGGGTGCCCAACAGGTACT
>PVHP010009203.1:0-50978 GCA_004024765.1 Zapus hudsonius
AAAATGTTTTGGGTGTTTGGATATTAAGGCATCATCTTCCTTGCTAATACGAATACTGTAGGCCAGAGTCTAGCACAGCTGTTTGTGACTTGGCATCTGCTTGAAAGTTACATGTCAATCTGATGATAACATCAGGGCTTTTCTGAGTAGAGGCATTGATTTTTAAACCCAAGGACATGCTTGCAATCATTTTAGGGTTGCATTTTAGTATCCTCTTATTTGCTTCTTCAAGTAGGATATCTGTGGCATCAGGGTGACCTGCATGCCTTCATTTATGTCAGCAAACAACAGCCCATGACAGGAGAGAGTGTGGTGGACAGGGATATGGGTGAGAATCCAGCTTGATCTCTTCCTGTGGAGTCTGGCTGCCCATGAAATCTAAGTCCTGATCACTTAAATCTCAAGCCTGTATCCTGCATTCTGGCCCAGGCAAGTGATGAGACTTGATTGAGGCTGTTACTTCATGCTCTGAGTCTCCTTTCTATCTTCTATACAATGAAGCCAATAAGCACACACCTCAGATGTCTGTTGTGGTGATTTAATGAGAGAAACTACAACAAATGTTTAGGATGTTGCCTAGCAGTTGTCAAAATAAGTGTTTACTCTTCTTAGCTCCTTATCTATAAAATGAGGAGATGGATTAAAAACTCCCTAAGGCCTATATCAACATGAATATTTTATAATTAATAACTCGAGAAGTTCCTATTTCTCCCTTCCATCTCTTTTATGCTCTATTCTATTGCCATGAAATATAGTGTTTCCTTTCCAGCTTAATAGGAATAACTCCAACTCACTAAGTTTTGCATTAGGGCAGTTGAGCAATTTACCCACTAGATGGTGATTAAACTCTGATGGCCTCTCATTTGGGAACTTATTTATACTGACAAATTTGTACAAATCAAAGATCCTGTGCAACCTAGAATTGGAAAGGTGGAGTCCATCTAGCCTGATTTGAAGAGGCCAGTGAAGACAGGCAAATGGAGGTAAGGTGAGCTGTTCAGGGTTGTCCTGCCATTAGACTTTGGGAAGAGACAAGGTTCTTTCTAAATTTAGACCAATGGCTTTCTGCTATTACATCATGCTGGGCTTACAGTAAGCACACGGCTGCTGACCTGTCTCTCAACCTTCTTTCACAGTTTCATATTAAAACTATGATTAGTCCCTCTATTCTCTTTAAGAGGACATATGGATTATTTTTATTTTAATATTTCTTGTCTTATGTGTCAGGCCCCCAGCCTCCACTCATCCTAAAGTAATCCATCCTCAGAAATGAACAGCTAATCAGAAAACTACAAACATGGTGCTTGAGTCCTTATGAGCCACCCTTCAAAGGTACCAGAGTAAAGTTTATGCCATATTTACCAACAACCTGACCTTTGATGTTCTTACCCTCAATGATACTAAACTCCTCAGGGAATTCATACTAAGGCCTTGGGAATATATCCTGTTGCTATATGATATTTGTTCACGCAATGTTGTACAAATGTGGACGTTCACAAAAATCCCTTTTGTAACTAGCACTTCTATCTTTGTCGTGCCCACAACAAACCCAACCAATCGCTCATGACTGCTCCAAAAGAAACAGTATCACTCAACTCAGAGCCTGCTTTCCCATCCAGCTCTTCACAGGCAGTGATTTTTTTTCTTTTTTATTGAGAATTTCATATATGGACATATTATAATTTGATGGTATTCCTATCCCAGAATCCTCTTTTGTCTCCCTCCCCCATCCCATGTAGTCCTTCCTCTGCTTTGTTGTCTGGATCCTTTTATCCTTCTTCACCCTCCATGCTATGAGTTGATGGGCTCAGAACAGTGCAGGTCTTTTGCAGATACTACTGAAGTCTCTGCTTTGTCTCTAATTAAAAAGATGGAAGTCTTTCCTCTCAAGAAAAACAATGGCAAGTTCCCAAAGCCATTGGGTTAGTGATAGGATCAGCCTAGCAGTTATGTTCAGTAGATGAATTTCATTGCCATTCTGTGTGTGAGTGTGTGTGTGTGTGTGTGTGTGTGTGTGTGTGTGTATGCGCACGCGTGCACATGCATGTGCACGCAGCTTTGAAACTCCTCACATAAGGGCCAGATTCTGGCATGCTGGTTTGGTGCAAGATGAAACCAGGGTATATACTCTTAAGATCAAGTAGCTTCCATGAGTCTGAGCCAAATGACTAGAGCTGCTTTTATCTTTATGTAGATGGACTCAGGCATCTCCAGGATGCTTAGATGGAATATTCTTTAGGGTTCTGACAGCAATTAATTTTGTCCAACCATGTGTCTGCTGTTCTTAAACCCAAGCTGTACTGAATCTCTCATCTATATCTTAATGACCTGGGATTTACTAAATGTATGCTGGTCAAATGTTTGTAGAATAATTACCATTATTGAGGAAAAAGTTTTACCAAATTAAAGGATAGAGTGGAATTTGAATATACTGAGTCACCTTTATTTGACTGACCAATGTTTTATGTTTTTGGTCAGGGTAGTTGCCAACAACTCTTCCCATGGTGGTGGGGAAATGACTTGGGCAACAGAAGGCTGGCAGCTCATGGCCAAGTTGGGGTGTGTTTTGCATGGCCCTCTGCCTTCCAGAAAGCAGGACCTAATGCGTATTTGAATTATTTGTGTCCGTTCTTCTCTCAGGTCCACAAAAGGTGGCTCCGATTCCTCCCCTTCTGAGCGGCAGCCAGCGCAGGTGGGCAGATCCTTCCTGTGCAGAGTCCTGCGGGCGGCTCTCCCTCTGCAGCTGCTCCTACTTCTGCTCATCGGACTGGCCTGCCTCGTGCCCATGTCAGAGGAAGACTACAGCTGTGCCCTGTCCAACAACTTTGCCCGATCATTCCACCCCATGCTCAGATACACAAATGGTCCCCCTCCGCTCTGAACCAAACAGATGCTGTCTGCACAATTGTTGGCAACTTGAGAAGGATCAGGCCACAAAGCAATCCAGGGCTAACAGAGGACCTTGAACTTGGTGGAAGCCCTCTGTGTGGCATCTCGAGCTCTCCTCCACGTCCTATAAGTGTGAATCATGGCTTCGGAGGTGGATCATTAACCAACAGCAGAACAAGAGGAAGGTTTGGGAGTGCTGTTGTTGGATATTCTGAGCCTTAGCTCTGAGGAGATGGAATTAAGGATATCCAGTGTTCCCTGGACTCATGAATTCTGGGACTTCAGCCCATGTGTTTCCCAGTGGACAGTCTGGGCAGCGTTTCCATGGTGCTGTTCCACCCATCCCCCAGCCCACCCCAAGCACCATGTCAGTATCACAGAATCTACCAACCAAGCTGCTGAAGAGGTTCGAGAACCTTGTAGCAGACAGTTTTTAAGAGCTTGTTATACGGCAGCTTCCTTTCTCCCTTGTTTTTGTTTGGGGCATGATATTCTAACCTTTGCTTTGGAAACACAAGCTGTAAACCTGAAAGCCCCCCCCCCCCCCCTTTTTTTTTTAAAGAAATGAAGAAAAACTAGATGTAATAAATAAGATCACAGAAAGCTTTATGTGAAAAGAGTTGAATGTTACAGTATAAAGAAGATATTTATGTATGTACAGTTTGCTAAAGCCAAGTTTTGTTTGTATTGATTTCTTTGCATTTATTATACATGCTGTAAAATATTTTGTCTGTGTCTTTTCTTTCCCTAAACAAAAAAAATCATTTGAATTTTCATTATGAAGTAGAAATGGATTAGAAGGAAACCTAAGTTGTCTCCTTTGTGGAATGAATGAAGCTAGAACAGAAGAATCCGTTAAAGGAACAGGCTGGTTAGAGGAAGTGTGTACCCGCAGAGGAGCTGGAGGAGCCCTGGCTCCCTCTCCCTTCCTCAGCCAATCAGAGCTCATGAATTCTTGCTTCCTGTCATACTTTTATACTGTCTTTGGAGGCCCCTTCTTCCATCACAGAGAGAGCACATGGCCACATGAATTTTCTTAAGGCCCTCTCTTCTTCCAGTCCCTTTTGTGTCCCGTTGTTCTGTCACTCATCCACTACCCAAAATGACACAACTTTAGTTTATTATTGATGCCTAAATATCTAAGATGCCATGGGCCTGGAAACCCAGCTGTTGGCAGGAGGATTGAGATGGAAGCTAACCTGAGGTTGCATAATTAAACCCTGTCTCAAAAAAAGAAAAAAAAATGAATTCATTCGGCTCCCCTATGACCTTGCCAACTGGTGGCCCTCATGAAATCAGTTGATGTGCATGGCCTTTCTGTATGTGTATGTGGGTATCATGTGCATATGCATATGTATATTCATATGTATAGGTGTGTATGTGTGTGTGTGCCATGTTATTTTTGAGAATAAGTCTCTCACCAAACCTTGAACTCACAAATTCTTTTCCTCGACTAACTAGCCAGCAAGCCCAGGGGTCTTCCTGCCTCTGTCTTCCCAACGCTGGGATTACAGACACACACAGATGCACTCAGCTTTGATTGTGGTTGCTCGGAGCTCACCTCAGGCCATTAGGTTTTACAAGCACTTGACCCCCTGAGCCATCTCCCTTACCCCTCAACTGGCATTTTAATTTATCATCTGGTAATTATAAGAGGAGCATATATAAAATCTGTACTCCAGACTTCTAGAAATAGAAGGTTCTGGTGTCCTGACTACAAGTTCCTACACAGTAGTATGGTAATAATCACTGGAGTGTACTGGCTATTTAGCTTTCCACTGGTATTTATTCACCATTCAACTCTCATTGCCTGTCCCTCTCTACCTCCCCCCACCCAAAACATTTGAGTTTAGAAACTCCATTCTAAACAGAGGCACGTGTCCAACCCCCTGAAACCATTCTCTGTGGTTTCCACAGCACAATATATCAAGGAACACCTCAGCAGGGTTCGAACCTGGAGCGTAGTGTGCTTTCCAACTCCTGGGATCCCGTCAGACCTTTTCAGCCAACCCTTGGCAAGGCCTAGGAGGTGCCTTCCCACAGCTGCCTGGTGACTTCATTCCTGCTGGTGACAAGCACAGCCTGGTATTTTCTTCCCTCTATTTTTTAAATTCTCACCATTCTTTCTCTTCTCATAAGACAGAGTTCACAAGCTGCCTCCTGCTTGAAGAATGTTCTGATGGCTTCTAGATAGTCCCTAAAATTCTCCTACCATGAGTTGCCTTCACATAGCATTTCTAACGTGAATGCTACAGCTTCTCCTGTGAGGCAATTCCTATCTCATTTCCTCTCTTTCCCCAGTTAAGATATCCTACCTTACTCTATCTGGAAAGGCTGCCGACAGTGTGCTAATTAGTGTTGAAGAGGTAGTTGGGCACAGGTCTGGGATGGGTCCTTCTTTCTCAAGTCCCTGTCACTCTTGCTCCCTGGAAACACCCATTGGGTATGTGGCATGGATCACCATCAAATGTTTGAACACCAAACAGCACACTGGATGAAGGAAGAAGTAGAAGGTCCTAGCGAGTAAGCTCTGGTGGACTGGTCACAGCCTTCAGTAGATGACAGGTTGACCAGTTGAGCACTGCCAAGCTGGTGACAGAGGAGAGCAGGTTATCTGTCCAGAGCCTTTCCCATTTCCAACACCTAGAAGGAGAACCACAGGGTCATTTTAGGAGCATCCTCCCCTGAACCAGTGGTCACCCTGGCAACAGGGAGGTGTTCATCAAAGGCTTTGTGCTTTAAAGAATATGAAGGATTGGGCTGGAGAGATGGCTCAGTGGTTAAGGCAATTACCTGCAGAGCCTAAGGACCTGGATATGATTCCCCACTACCCACATAAAGCCAGATGCACAGTGGTACAGGCATCTGGAGTTCATTTGGAGTGGCTGGAGGCCTTGACATGATTATTCTCTCTCTCTCTCTCTCTCTTTCTCTCTCTCTCTGCTCAGAAATAAATATATTTTTAAAAAGAATATTAATGGGCACTGAAGACTACAGAAGTCACATTTCTGCAATAAGGGCCATTAACGGAGCTACAGTGGCCTAGAACATCCATGAGGCTGAGGTCCCAAATGTGTGGTGGGTAAGAAAAGTCATGGGCAACAAGACCACCAACTGACCAGAAGAGAAAGGTAGGTAACATGTTGGTAATGAGATCTTCACAAACAAACAGGAACTGTTGGCAAAGGAGAATGAGGAGGGACTCCATTTTTTAAAAATGATGAAAAAAGAATAGGAGTGGTGGGGGTGGGTTAGAAACTAGAAATTCTCAGCAGTGTAACTTAATAAAAAAAGATCCAGAGGAAGGATGACAGGTTTTCACAGAGCAGGATTAGACAGCAGCAACTCTCCTGTGTAGGAAGTGAGAAGAACCATCTCACCAAAGATCCGAGAGGAAATTAATTGAGCAAGCTGAGGTCCACACTCACTGTAGAAAGGCAAGTGGAGATAGACTGGTTTGTAGCCAACACCCTGTGGCCCATTATTAAGAAATTATAGTTACCAAATTTCCTTGGCAAGACATATAGAAGATTATAAAGCCAAGAACAATGGGGTGAGGTGATTTATGAGAGCTAGTCAAGGCCACAGAGGCAGATTCTCAGAGCTGGCCTGGGTGTATCTGAAGACAGTATGATGGTTTGGTTCTTGGCTCTGTGGTCACCAGTCTACCCTAACCAATATTCAAGCCATGGCAGGAGCCTTGCTGCAGTTGAAATAGCTTCAGACTAGGTTCTAAGTAGGTTCAGCAAGGCATGGGACAGACAGAAGCTGCTGGTGGCCACTCTGTGGGAATGGCTCTGGCTTCCTGCTGAGCAGTTCATACCTATTTTTGTTTTTTCATAATATCCTAAAATCCCTCAGATTGCTCATTAGGTAGAAATTTCTCTCTCTCTCTCTCTCTCTCTCTCTCTCTCTCTCTCTCTCTCTCTCTCTCTCTCTCTCTCTCTCTTGTTTTTGTATAGAGGTTTTGAGGAACCTCTATAGTGTTTTCCATAATGGCTGTACTAATTTACACCTCACCAACAGTGTACAAGGATGCAGGATTTCCTATTTTCTATACATCTTTATTGACATTTTTTTCACCTTTTTGATCAAAGTCAGTTTTATGAGGTATTATCTCACTAGCTTTCATTTTTAATTAAAATTTAAAACCTTTGTTTAAAAAATTTATATAATCACCCTTCTTTGTTCGCCCTTGGCCATCCTTCTCCACTGAGCCTGCTAACACCTTCTTGATCATTACCCAGTTAGAGCCTTCTCCACATTCCCACAAGGCCCTTGACACACAGAAAAATCCTCCATCCGTCTCAGGCTGAAACTTGGGAAGGAAGCAAATGATGAAGCTGGAAGGGAACTCAATAGAAATATCATCAGATGTGATCAGGGGGAAAAGAAATAAGTCTATTACATATCTTCATTTTCTGGGAACAGTTTTTCTCTCCTTTTTCATTTCATTGCCTGGTTTAAGGTTCAGCAAGGTGCAGTTCTGAAGAGCAAGACTTTGGAAAGAGATGCAGCCAGGGTGGTTATAAGCTCTGGAGGCAATTTTCTCTGCTTAGTCATACAACAGAACGAGGAGACAATTTGGGTCATGAGAGGAGGTGTTTGCCTGCTCACTACAATTTTAGAGTTAAGAATACATTGTGATAAATGTAACATTGTTATTTCTAGAGTCACAAGATGTAATGAAACTGAAAAGAAATGACTTTTATGCTTCAGTTCTAGGCTTTTCCAGGACAATAACCACTAGGGGAGAAGACACCCATTCACATGAATGAGCAAAGCAGGGTAAACTGAGGCCACTTCCTGGAGTCCCTGCTGAGAGGTCTTTTGGGGCCAAAGGGGTTGGGAAGTTGAGAAAGTTGATACACATACATTCCTTCTGAGAGCCTAGGAGGCACAGTGGACTTTGGCTTTTATGTCTTTTATTTTTTTATTTCTTTATTCTTTTATCTCTTTTATTTCTAGCCAGTGAGAACCGTGGACAACCCAATCCCACCAGGGCCTGGAGATGTTGCCTGTCACCCAGGCAGGAGATGAACCACTCCTAACTCATCATCAGGGCCCAAATGAAACCTTTGAGGAAGTGGTGAGATGAGCAAGTGACCTACCTCCACAGCAAGTCAGATAACCTGGGAAAGGATAAAGGAGACAGACACCGAGGATACCCAACACAATCCAAAGCAGAAATTCAGAGACTCTTAAGATCTCAACAGTAAAGCAGATCTAAAACTCACCCACCATGACTCAGGGATCTGAAGATGGGGTGGAAAGATTGTAAAAGCCATGGTGGGGGAGAGATGGGGAAAAAACTGTCTATTTCTCATACAATCCATGACCCCCTATCCCATGGACTGGTCCAGCAAGCCCACTTAGGAAGGCACCCAGCAGAGTGGGGACAGGGAGGAGGGAAATGGGGGTACCACCATAAGACTTGCTCATACAATGTATCTAATGACTGACAATAAATATGAAAAGAAAAAAATATTTAAAGATAGTCTGTAACTTCTGAGTCATCTTCCCAGCCCTGTTTATTAAGTTCCATCAGGAAAAGATGAGGTTTCTTTTTTTAAAAAAAATTATTTAAATAAAAACTTTATTTCACAAATTTGCATAATCCCTTCTCACAACCTTCCTTTATCTTTCCCCTCCCAACCCCCTCCACTAAACCCTGACTTTTCCCTCTTCTGTATTGATACCCTCCTCCATCATCCATAACAATCTCTTGGTGAGCACAATATTATGCAGTTTGTGCAGATCATGACACCCTCTGTGATGCCATGAATACAATGACTCTTTATGTCTGGGAGCATTCCAAAGCACTCCTCCCCATCCTCTGGAGTGTGTGATGGCAGTGTCTCATTAAGTGCTGAACACTCAATTATCACTTCTTCTCCGTACTTTGATGGGCTTTGAGTGCCTCTAACAGTCACCACCATCTGAAAAGAGACTTCTCTAAACAAAAGTAAAAGCAGCACTTATATATATATATAATATATATATATATAAATTTATATATATATATAAAGGGCAATCTGGTAGACATAATATATCCATGTAGCCAAACAATAGTAACTGCTCCCCTCAATAGGGTTCCTGCCATAGGCTTCTGACTAGATTGTCAGTATCGGGCATGATTGCCTCTCATGGAGCAGGCCTCAAATCTAATTAGAGAGCAGTTGGTTACCCCACAACAGACATGCCACTATTGCACTAGTGTGCACATCTTGCCTGGGTGACCAGTTGTCTAGCTTGCAGAGCCCATTGCTGGTTATGGCTGCTGATAACATTTCCCCTCCAGCAGACTGCATACTTCTTTCCAGGATCATGACAGTCAGCAGAAAGCAACATTCCAGCTCAGTTCTAGCTGGATTTTGTAAAGTGCTGCAACCGAAGGATGTGGTATCTTCAGTGTAGGTTCTTGCCATCTTCAGCTCAAAGAGATGCTACCTTGCCTGCCCTGGCAAGACTACAACCCAATCTCACCCAAAAGGGCTTTAAGCAATGATTACTCAGTAACAGTTTCCTGCTTCTTCAAGTTTTCTTGAATTTAGCACAACTGTGGGCTGGCCCTTCCTAAATCAGCCTCTTAAACCCACCAACCAATCAGTTCTCTCCCTTAGACACCTGAGTCTGATGATGAGGCTCATCCTGATTGGATATTTGACCCATATACATGAGCCTAACCACCTGTGTGAATCTCTCTTGGATCCTGACTCTCCTGGCCCTGGTGTGAGGGGGATATTCTTAGCCTACTCTCCCCCTTCCCAGCCCAGAGGCCAAAGGACCTCTTTAATCTGGATCTAACTTGTTTTGGGTATCTTTCTGCTTTACTTTGTTCTCTCTCTCTCTCTCTCTCTCTCTCTCTCTCTCTCTCTCTCTCTCTCTCTCTCTCTCTCTGTGTGTGTGTTACAGACTCTTTCCTATGTGAGGGAGATTTTTTATGCCTTTCTCTTTTGGCTTGGGCTTCCTGCTTGCCTTCCTTCTGGATCCTAATGCTCCCTAAAATAAATCTCATAATTTATAATGTATACTTCTCTGAGTTCATGTTTTCCATTCTTTGTTTACTTGAACAATGATCCAAAATTGGGTTCCATGGGCCTTGGATCTTGTATCCCCCTGGACTTCAAACCTCTCACATCAATGCCATACATGGTCCTGTAGAAACCCACAGCTCCCTGCTATCAGGACCTTGCAGAAGCACTGTGGGCCAGGCTCAAGACTGGCCAGACACTTTCTTGGCCCAATTGCTACACTCAAAAGGTGATGTCACCAAGGGACTGCACATATCAACAGACATTCCAGACAGCCAGCCCAGCGCTAGAGCTGCACTTTTGGCAGGAATCCCGTGCAGTCCATATCTGATTGCCATACCTTACTTCTTCTTTTGCAGAATGTTCCGGCTGACCAGAAAATGCAGGGATGGTAGTGGCCATAAATAAAGGATGCAAATATGTGTATGTTGCAATTATCTTTGGGTTGCTAGGACAAACGCCTAACCAAAATCAGCTGATGGAAGAAAGTTGTTTATTGTGGCTTACAGTCTGAAAGAACAGCTCCATGATAGTAGAGGAAAGATGTTAGAGCAGCAGCTGGACATCACCTCCTTGCCAACATCAGGTGGACAATAGCAGCAGAAGAATGAGCTGAACTCTTAATAAGGAGAAATGGGCTATTCCGCCCATAAGCACACTCCCTACAACATATCTACGTAGGCAGGACTCCACTTCCCAAAAACCATCAGCTGGGAGCCAAGCATTCACAACATGTGAGTTTATGGGGACATCTAATTCAATCTATCACAGTGTATTATAAATATGAATATACTACTATGACTTTAATATAGGGATTTGGGGGATGTATGATTTGTGCATTTCATGTGTGAGTATAGGCACATAAATATCACAGTGTCGTTATTTTCTGCTGCATCTACCAAGTTCATGACCGAAGAGCTTCCGTGAACTTTTCTTATCTCCACCTCCTCCTCACCACCATAGGCATGCTGGGATTACAGACACCTACCATAGCACCAGGGCATGTTTGCTTGTTTGTTTGAAGTGAGTTCTGGGCATCTGAACTTTTTTTTTTTTTTTGCAAGCTTGTACAGCAAGCACTTTATCCACTCAGACAACCTCCCAAGTGCCAGGATAGGTTTTAACACATCTTAGGACAAGCACTGTTTCTCTCTGTCTGTGTGTCTATTTCAAAAGCTAGTTGTTTTCTAAAAGGACAACTACTTTAATTACAAATTATTGTGATGGTTAAATTTTGTTGTCAACTTGACCTTTCAAGTAATCTTGGGTGGATCTCTGAGGATGTTCATAGGAAGGCAGCCTCTCAGTAGGGGGCAGGATATAAGGAAGCTCAAAGGAGCTAGAAGTAAACATCCTTTCCTGTGTGGGCAGTGCAGGAAGGAAACTCCAGAGACTCAGGAAGCCATTAAGTCTGGGATAGAATTGCAAGACCCCACCCTAGGGCTATATAAAGGTGAAAGAATTCTCTTCTTGCCCCCTGCCTGTTCCCTGTTCTGTGTGTATGGTGTTGGTGATGGGTTTCTCTCTCTGCTTGGACCTATGAAAGACGGCCAGCCTCTTTCGCTGTTACGGAACTTCCCCTCAATCTGTAGTTTCAATAAATACTTTCCTCCCCCAAATTGTGCCTGGTTTGAAGATTCATCCCAGCAGCATGTGACTGACTACAAAATTATCTTCTTAAGAATATTTTTTAAAGTTCTATCTTCTTTTTTGGTAGCTTTTCAATTTCATATATCTTTTAATGCTTTTTGACAATATATGTTTTTAGTTAATTAATTTTTTAATGTTTTATCTCTTTATTTGAGAGAGAGAGAGAGAGAGAGAGAGAGAGAGAGAGAGAGAGAGAGAGAGAGAGAGAGAGAGAGCCAGGGCCTCTAGCCATTGCACATGAACTCCAGACTTACGCACGACCTCGTACTTCTGACTTTACTTGGGTACTAGGGAATCAAACCCAGGTCCTTAGGCTTTGCAGGCAAGCCTCTTAACCACTGAGCCATGTCTCTAGCCCTTAGTTAATTGATTATTTTAGTGTATAAAACAATGAGTTTCATTATGACACCTATATCATTGTATTTTTCCTTGACTTCCCATTATTCTCCCTTGTCCTCCTAAGTATAAATATATATTATAGATTCTACATATGAGAGAAAAATGGCTTATTTGTCTTATAAATGACATAATTTCATAGCTTTTTTAAACTTAATAAATTTCAATTGTCTCTATGTAGATATATATATATATATAGTATATTTTATATATGTAGAAAGAATATGTAAATAGAAAAAATACTCATCCATCTGTTGATGGCCATATAGGCTGGTTCCCTATGTTGTCTACTTACACATTTTTAAAAGAAATTAGGGCCAATTTTTGCTATTCCATAATTTGCATTTCAACAAATGTGTGGGTATAGCAACACGTATGTATTCATCTTCACCGTGTTGCTATCTCTACATCATTTTTTCTTTTTTTAAATAATTACTGTCATTACACATGTTTGAGGTTGACAGCATGATGTTATGGGACACATGTAGACAGTAAAATTGTTACTATGGTGATACATAGTAACATGGCTCATCTCACATAGTTACGTTTTCTGTGACAGAAGAAGCAGCTAAACTCTACCATTAAACAAAATCCCCAGTAAAATATGATTTTGATAACTTTACTCCTGATGCTGGACATTATATCTCTAAACATGTTCACCGAAATGTCTGTGATTTTACATCACTTGGCCAACAGTTATCCCCCTCATCCCATGACTTTTTCTTTGAATCTCTGCAGTTAAATGCCATCTCCCCAGCCTCATAATCTCTGTATACTCACCATATCACGGATGGACCTGGGGGGTGTGCATGCTAACGTTCAGTACATTTAAATAAGTGCTGACATGTTACTTTGGGGAAAACAGTGATGACTTAGTTTTTCCCACAGTAAAAACAGGAGCGCCTCCTCCTTAAAGCCTCCAGAAATGTACAGAGTTGTTCCTGAGGCTTATGGGGATATTTCTCAGGACCCTTTACAAGTTTAGAACCCCAAGCTGAAATCCTGGTATTTATTAGAAATGTATCTGTCATTTTGAAGAATAATAAACAGCTTTCCCTCAAGTCGACCATCGATGGATGTCTCCTATTATTATTACTTTTTATACAGCCTAGCTGTCAGTCATCAGAGAGCTTGTTGATTTACTTATAATGCACACTCAGCAGTCATTATGATACAACTTATTTTTACAACTTAAATTTTAAATTCATTATGTAAGATGTTTTTATGTACTGTTAAATCCAAACAAAATATAGTATAACTTTACAATATGATTACAGTTTTGTGGAATCACTGTGTGTACATACACATATATATGTATATATGTATATATGATTATATTAGCAAAGAAGTTTGTAGAGACACAGATGGGAAATAAGATTTAACATTGTGATTGATATCATACAGAGAGACACCATTTTAAACCCTTTTATTATTAAATTTTGACAGGAAGTACAATTTAGTTTTTAGATCCAAGTGGCTGTAATAATAATGATAATTTTAAATGGCAAAGTAAAAGATACTTCTGTTCTTCTCTTAAGAGATAGTTGACTTGCTTTTAAATCTTAAAGAAAAAAAATTTTTTTTTGGTTTTTGGAGGTAGGGTCTCACTCTAGCCCAGGCTGACCTAGAATTCATTCTGTAGTCTCAGGCTGGCCTCGAACTCATGGCAATCCTCCTACCTCTGCCTCCTGAGTGCTGGGATTAAAGGCGTACACCACCACACCCGGCTTTTTTTTTTTTTTTTTTTTGGTTAAAAGAAAAATTTTGATATGCCCCAAATGAATGGCAACAGGCCATTTATTAAAAGTGACAGAATCCTAATGAATCACTTCACACATGTTCTGGATGCTGATGTTTTAGGACATAAGTAGAGAGGAGGTGGAAGCCATGGATTTGAGATAAGAAAAACTTCTGACTGGGGACTTACCCTGGAGATGGGCTCCTCTGGGAGAGATGCCCACATGAGACTTAACTTTTCAAAAAAAATTCTTAACTTTTTAAACCATCACCCACCACTGGCCTTCACCCTGCTGGCAGGTGTAATCAGGCCACCAAAGGCAGTCTGTAAGTGAATTAAGTGACCCAAGAGAGCCCGTCAGCTCCCCACCTCTGTCTTTCTTTTCTGAAGAGTGCTGGCACCAGAGACCCAACACACTTAGAATGCATCTTTTTGGGATCATCCCAGCACCCCATCCTCTTCCCCCCACTTCACAGGTTACATTAATGTGACTGGTTTGACAGGACCAGGAATCACCAGGAAATGAGCCCCTGGGATATGGGTGGGTTCATCTCCATTAGGTTTGCCTGGGAGCAAGTCTGTGAAAGATTATCTGGATTAGGTTAATCGAGGTGGGAAGACCCATTTTAACAATGTACTATTCCAAGTGCCAGGGCCCCTGACTCTTTACAAAGGAGAGAGCTGACTGAGCTCCGGCATTCATCATTTTCTGCTGAATGGACTGAATGAGACCAAATGCTGGATGCTCCTGCCATCAACGCCTTCCCTGCCACCATGGACTGTAATGAATAAAATAAATCCTTCCTCTCTTAAACTGATTTTTGGCAAGTATTTTTGTCCAAGCAACACGAAGGTAACGACTACAGTATGTGAAAGCCATTGAAGAATTTGGGACTCTTGCCTAAAACCACTCCTATGGCCTTTGTGAAATGTGTCCCCCCCCCCAAGATTTCGTGGAACACAGTGGGGCTTTAACCTGTCTTTTCCAAATGGAAGTGCCCTCTGGTCCTGAGAGTAATTAGCACAGAGTTCTGCAAATCTTTTGGCCACTCCCAGGGTGTCATGCTTATCTCTTACCTGGGGCACCTGGCCTTTCTCTTTTGACCTCACCTAACTAGGATGAAAGGGTGTCAGTGATACACAGATGCCCAGTGCCTTGGCCATGACTGCTGGGTCATGAGATAGAAGGAGATAATCTTAGAGCAAAGGGGTCTCACTGAACCTGGCCTGGGCACTGTTGGATTCTGAAAAAGACCCTCTTACTAATGTCTCAGGCCTCAAGGTCAGGAAACAGCTCCTCAGTGATGAGAGGAAATTATTCACTCTTAGGTCACTGGTATAGTTATCTTCTTGTTGCTGGGATAAAGCACCAGGCCTAAAGCCGCTGATGGAAAGGAAAGATTTATTTTGGCTTCCAGTCTCTAGGGGAAGCTCCATGATGGCAGGGGAAAGCATGGCATAGGCAGAGGCTGGACATCACCTCTCCACAGCAGGTGGAAAAGAGCAGAGGAGAGTGTGTCAACGTCTAGCAAAGGGGAGCTGGCTATCACATTCCTAAACCCACCCCCAGCATTTCTTCCAATAAGGATCCACCTCCCAAATTGCCATCAGCTGAGAAACAACCATTCCAAACCCACAAGTATATAGGAGACACCAAATTCAAACCACCATAACCACCTGCCAGTTCTAAGGAGCCAAGGGCAAGAAGGTGCCTGAGACAACCCAGGAAACAAAAGCATTAGCACCCATCAAGTTTTAGGGAAGAAAGATCAGAGAACTCAGGCTCTCCTAGTCAAGAGCCACCCACAAGAAGAAGGAGGCACATTCCTCCAGGGATGCATTTAGCATCCTGCCCAGAGGTGCTTAGTTCTTAGACTCAAGCTTTGCCTGAAAAGTTCATGGAAAGTTTCTTCCAGATCATAAAATGGGAAAGCCCATCCGACTGCAAAATTAGCATTTGCTCCTGTCCTTAAGAAGACTTTCATATGAGCTCTTCAATTTCCAGTAATCCCCAGGGAGCTCAGAAACTCTTATTGCTACATTGTTTGATTTTTTTCCCCCTTCTTTCTGAGAACAGGATCTCATGAGTTCTCAAGCTCACTAAGTAACTGGAATGACCAGTTACTTTGTGACCAGATACTTTTTGATTAAATTTTGGATCCACCTGCCTCCACCCCTGGTGTGCTGGGATTGTAGATGTGCACCATGAAGCTTAGCTCTTACGGTGTCCTGGGAAAATCAGGGCTTCATGTATGTTCAGCAAGCTCTGTATCAACTGAGTTCTCTCCTCAGCCCTCAATGTGGGGCTTCTTGTCACTCAAGCGTAAGGCCATAACAAATCACTCCATGTCTGTCGTTCTCAAAACTTGTAACCCTGGGAACGTTACGTAACTGTGTTAGGCCTCAGTTTCCTCATCTATAAAATAAGTATGACTATATTTTCACACTCAGGGGAGAGTTGAAAAGATGGCCTAGAATTATGTCACAAAGCTAGTATCTGTCACAGCAAAGCACCCAATCAATGACATCTCTGTGCTCGTGAGTGTAGAGGTATGTGGTTCCTCACCCCCAGGGTAGGAAGAAATTAAACACATCATCAAAGAGGGAATTTGTAATGCATTTTCTATTTTTAGAAAATCAAACTAAGCATAGTCGTTCTGAATTCACATGTTTCCTGAGTCCTGAGCACATATCTGGGGAATGTGGCCCTGAGTCAGTGTGTGAGCTGAATCTACCCTCAGACAGGCATTCCTTCCCCTTCATTCCTCCAACCATGGACGGCCACAGATTGTCACTTGCTCTCAGGGCTCCTGCTGGTGAGGGGAAGGGACAAAGGAGGCACAGACAACTTGTCTGAGGAGAGTAACAAAGGAGCGGTAGAATGTGTGCAGAGGGAAGATAGCTTGCTATGGACTAGAGAGGAGATGGGGACGTTCTTGATCCAAAAGGCAATTATGAAACTGAACAAAATGCACACAAAAAATTCAGCCATTTCAGCACTCTGCAAATTGACCAAAAGCATGCAACAATCAGAGAAAAGTTCCTGCTAGCAAAACTGTTGAGTTGGGAGAAAAATGTGAATTTGTGATGGTCTTACCTGGGACTGTCCCCATCCTCCACCCTCAGGGTTTATTAGCACCAGCACCAGGCAGGTCCTGACCAGACAAAGAGCCAGGCATGGTGGTGCACACCTTTAATCCCTCCTGGGAGGCAGAGGTAGGAGGACCACTGTGAGTTCAAGCCCACCCTGAGATTACATAGTGAATTCCAGGTCAGCCAGAGGTAGAAGGAGGCCCTACGTTGAAAAACATACACAAAGGAGTTTGACAAAGGATTTCGACATACAGACGGATGAAGAAATGAGGGGCAGGATACAGCTCTCAGGCTGTCTCTGGGGTGCCTCCTACCAGGCACCTCTATATGTTCAGCTGCTCTCTGAACCCTGGCTTCTTGGACTTCGTCTCGTAAACAATTGCTAGCATCTGGTGTCTATGGGTCCATTCACTCACTCACTCCTTTTAAGTACTCTGAGGCTCCCTTCTCCATTCGAAAATGGAGTATTTTAATGAGTTCCTCAAATGATCCTTATATAAACCATTTCATGCAAATGAGATGTAAATTGCCAAGATTGGAGGCCAAGTCTTCATCATGTCCCATGGTCCTACACCTGAACCAAGTGCTCTATTCCTTCGGGACAGGTAAGGGAGGGGCGTCCTAGCATGAATGTGCACTGCGTTCTACAGATCTTTGAATTTCTCTACACCCACATGCTCATCAGTGAACCATTAGCAAGAAAAACATCTTTGAAATAAACGTGGACCAGTCGTGTTTACCTTAATTTTTTTTTATTTGAACATCAAATAGGTTGAGAAGATGGTTGAAAGGTGCTTCAGCATCCTGCTGGATTCTTGACTTTTTCAAGGTGCAAAAGAGTTTTACAAGTGTGTTTCATTAAACAAAGCAAAGCCGAGACGAAATAGGATCACATCAATAATCGGAGGCATTGGCAGAAGGGCGTATTGATCCATCAAACACAATTGGGCATGTGCGCCTTTTCCCATAAAACAAGAGCTCTACACTGAAGAATATGGAGTGCACAAAAAGCATTGTTGATAAGCTGGGAGAAAACATAAACTGGCATCATGTCACTTATTAATTCAAGTCTCTATGACCAATGACCTCTCTGAATGCAAAGGGGTCCGTGTCTTAGGCACCTGCTAATGGGACCGTATGTTAACTTCCAGGGTGCACAGCTCTGTCTGCACGCAAACGCGCGGACACACACACACACACACACACACACACACACACACTAAAGATGGGTTCAGAACATGGCAGCATTTACATGTTTAAAAAGTTCAGGCACATTTGGATGCAACAGAAAAAAAAAGTGAATAGAAATTGTCTCGAATCTCTGAAAGACTGTGCAAAATTGAAGTGCCATTACAGAGGCCATGGTTGCTTAGAAAACAATTTTAAAAGACTTTAAAAGAGACCACAGTTTAATTCACATGGAAAGAAAAGAAAGCTTAGAACCAGAGCAGACTCACACTAATGGAAAGATGGACATTTGGAACCACAGTTCACTTCATTTGCTCCAGTTGAGAGTAAGTTCAGGGAGTCGAGGACATGTGCAATTAAACCTCCCAAGACTTACACCAAAGAGAATCAGTTGCTGTGTGAGCTACCCTATGACTCTTTCTGCCTTCCAAAGACCTAGTTACTTCCAGCAGATTGGCCTGTGACTATCAGACACTACTATGTTCTAGTGATCATTCCCAGTATCCCCAGTCCAGCTTAGAACTGGAAAGTGTGACTGAGAAGGAACTTTTAATTGGCTTCATGTAGGTATAGAAGTAACTCTTAACTGAGGCCTGAATCAGTGGCCATTTCAATGTGTACGATTTCAAAGTGTGAACACCTCAATGTGATTATAAGTTAATGATCAGTAAGTCACTTATTTGTGCAGCCCCCCCCCAAGGCATAAGGTAGGCAAGGTTAAACACATTTGCCAAGGTTATCAGGGAGATGTATCACAGATTTCACTTCCTCAGGGATTCGATTTGGCAATCTCCATCAATCTCTCCTCATGACAGTGGTCTCTGTCTGGCTTGCTATCAGATAGCAAGGACAGAACCACTACAGCAAGCTAGACAATGGCGAAAGAAACTCAGACCCCTCTCTGGGCTGTTCTTTGGGTATCATTACACGGCCACTCTCTTCCCCAGATCTGGGGTAGCATTTTGGAAATGGATGCGTTTTAGTTTACAGTGCAGATGTGAACTACAGAAACCTGGCACAGTAAAGGTGCCATGGGACTTTCCATCCTCTTTCTACATACTTCCAATTCCCCAAGCTCACCTCCCCATCCTATCCTGATTCTCCAGGTAGATCAGGTGATTCAAAATTCAAATTTGTCTCAGAGTGGGGGAGGGGAGCCCACAGGGACAACTATTCAACATGTCCCCATGCCCTAGGGCTGAAAACCAACCGTCAGCTGTTGATTGTTGGCACTTCAGATAGGAATAAAAAGAGATTTCCAAAAATCATTTGAAACGTGTGGGCTAACATTTCAACTATCTGATGTTCTCTGCCCATTTCAAATGTAGTAGTATCTTAACACGTATACAAACACAGCAGATGGATAATGTAAAACCCTCCACTATATTATTGTTTGGGCTTAGCTGGTATTACATCATCTATAGTCCTAGAAGTTTTTTTTTTTATATTTTGTTTAATTTTTTTAAAAGAAAATCTCAGTATAAACATTAAAAAGAACCCACTGACCCATTAGCTACTGTCCAAAAATATTACTACTGATATTTTGGTAAAAGCAAAATTAGCTGCCCTGAATAATTTTTCCTTTTCAGGCATAATCTTTGCTACATAAGATTGTCTATCATTCAATATCCAACAATAGGCATATGGATTAGTGCTATTCTGTCTACTGTGGATACAAAAGTTGATATGAAATGTGATCTTCATTTAAATGAAGAATCACCAGGCTTTAAGCATTAATAACTGCATACATGACAAGGTAGCTTGAAAAGTGTATACAACAAACCAAACATTTTTTTCCTTGGTTTTTGCATGTGAAACCCGGTCAAATTAAAATCAGAACAGAATTATTACATTCAATTGTCTGATAAACAAGCAATTTCAAAAAAATATATATTATACTATATAAGGTGCTTCTGAAACAAACACAAACAGAAGAATCATGTTCTTAAACATATTCTTAATGCAGATACATAAAATTGCCCCAAAATTTAGGTGCACAGATATGGAAAACAAAAAAAGAAAAGAACTTTTTTCTGTCTTTTTTGTTTGTTTGTTTGTTTGTTTGTTTGTTTGGCCTTCCCAGCTTCCCAGTTCTTTGACAGTCACTTAACTGGGAGACCATAAATTCATGGAACTCACCTTTCCTACACGACATACCTACAGAGCCTCACTGCTCACCTGGATTTTTGGCTAATTCAGCACATCCAGTGGAGTTCAAATTATAGACCATGAAGTCAGGGAAGGAAACCAAACTTTCATTTTGGCTACAAAAAAAATTTTTAAAGGAAATAATTGGGAATTGCCCTAGAGATGCCAAGGCCCAGGAAAAGTGGCCCTGGGGCTGTGGTGAACCTCTCTTTATCAATACATTGGTCAAAGGAATCTTGTGGCCAAATTCAGATTTCATTCTCCTGTCATGCAGTTTAAGGACATGAGCTGGGTGATGGAAGTGGGGGTGAAATTTTTCTTCCCAAGGCCAGATTCTCTGGTGTTTTGGATGACCTCTGAACCACCAAGGATGACCAGCCTTCCAGTGGCCTGAGTCATGTGTGTTACTGGGTCCCTCTCCCCTGCCCCAAGCTCCTCAATGGCAGGATTACAGTTGTCTGCTGCTCTATGGCTCCTATGAGGAGTCACAGGGTTAAATGAAGTAGAGGAGGAGTTCTCCATGCTCCCAGGACAGTCGTGTGATGCAGTGTGAGGCCTGCTGTCCAGGCCACACTGATCCTGTCTCAGTTCTTCCTCATCCCTCCTTCCTTCTCTTCTCGAGCAGACACAATCATCAAGTACCTTTCCTAGTTAGCCTCCTGCCCCCCAAACAAAAGAAAACAGAACAAAACAAAGCAAAAACAAGAACAAAAAAGTATCAGCAGGGTGAAGGCTCATGTAAGTAACTGCCTTTCATCATTCTAAATGGGAATAACTCAGTGTAAGTCACAGTGGGGACGAGCCAAGTAGAGCGCCCTCTGCTGATCAATGTCTGGATGCTGCTTTTATTGCAAGTCCTGGGGACAGAGAGCTTTCTTTTATAACATGAAATTGTAAAAAATAAAATAAAGTAAAACTAGAACTTAATCCTTAATTGATTCTGTTGGGGAGCGACTTTGCTGAAATCAGCTTGCTGTTTCCCACAAGTCCATGGGAGGCAAGAATGACCCAGGACTCAGGAACCAGGACCCAGGACCCAGGACCCAGGACCCAGGACCTGTGGATAAGTGCTTTCAAGTCAGCAGTAGAGATTTCAGCAAGCCTGAAAGTGCAGTGAGATAGTCTTGATCACTAAGGGGAATCTCCCTTCCCTGTGCGCATCTTGTGTTCCTATAGGGCAATGAACAGAGGAATCACCCATGACTGTGCTGGAACAGCACTGGAACAAACAGATCAAGTGCCACTTTAATAAAGTGACAAGTCCCTGTAGGAATACCAGAGGATGCTAGAAGGAACCCTTGAGCTGGCTTCCTTCAAGGTGTCAATTAAAGGAGTTACTTAAAATTCTTTCCTGAGGCTTATTCTTGGAGCCATTACAAAGTGCTTATCAGAGAGGTGACATGTCTACTCTCCAGGCCAGGGTCACTACAAGTAGTTTCAATACAGTCATCTATCTCATAGGCTGAGTTCAGTCGTGAAGAGCTATAGGAACCCTCATTCTTAGTCATGGGGGGGGGGAAGAGAGCTGTTAGCAAGATTTAGCCCTGGAATCCCTTTTGGCTGTTCCCAACAGAAGACGTGTCACTAAGAACTGAGCTAGCAAATGAATGGTCAATCATACTAGAAAGCCGCTGGTGGTGGGTGCATGCCAGAGTGTATGCAGGAGACAGAATTCCGCTAAAGTGATGCATGATGTGAGTCAAATGTCGCAGGGATTCTCAGAGCCTTGGGAGAGCCCAGGGAGCTCTCAGATCGTGTTGGGGAAACTCTCTGCTTCCGGGGGGATGTAGTAGGTTTGCAAGGAATGTGTTGATGTGGAGCTGGTGGTCGTTAGCTGGCTCTGGCCGGGCTCCTCCGGGGGGACTCCCATTCGGGTTGGGGCGTGCAGGCGGTGGGCGTCCAGCATCTCCAGCAGCAGGTCGTAAAGGGGCACCACGTTCTTGCACTTCATGCTGTACAAGTGCTCCATGCCTTTGTTACTATGGGGGAGGGGCACAGAAGAGACACATTAGACCACCTGGCTGAGCCCAGGACAGCTGACAGTCCTACAGAGGGGAAGTAGGAGAAACCCCATAGGGGTCCTTAGAAAGATCTATCTTAGAATGGTGTCTTTTGAAGCAGAGAGCCTTCAGGGACCCTAGTCCATGTGGCTCCATCTCCCCCACCTTCAGGAACAAAATCTCCCTCCAGCCACCCACCTTCCATTGTCTGCATGAGACCCTCTCCTCTATCACTGTTACACCCAAATAGAGAACTTGACATAGATACGTAGTCAAGAGTTAGCTCTTAAAATATGCCATTCAATTCAAGAAGCTTTCTTGTTTCAACCAAAGATCAAAATGTCTATCCACCCTGTCAAAGGCCCGAATGGCCTGCCTCCATCTCCCTCCTTGGGGTTCATCTTGTCTTGTGCATCCCGAAGTTACTTTTGGCCACACTGGTCTTTGTGCTACCCCTTAATGGAATCAATACCCTCCTGGACTTAGGTGATATGTCCTTGATGTTTCTTCCAAGTCTTCAAATGCTATCTTCCCTGAAGCAATGGCTCCTTCTAGCCTATGAGCAATGGTCTCTCAGATATTCTCTTCCACACCATCCTGCCCTCTTGTGTAGTATAGAGCAATACATGTTGCCCAGAATAGGCAACTGTGATGGTTAAATTTTGTTGTCAACTTGACATTTTTAGTAATTTTGGGTGGGTCTCTAAGGTTGGTTACAGAAAGGCAGCTCTCTCAATAGGGGGCAGGATGCAAGAAGGCTCAGGAAAGCTAGAAACAAACTTTCCTTCCTGGAAGGGCAGTGAAGGAGGAAAATTCCAGAGACTCAGGGGAAGGGAAGAATCTAGGGAAGGGTTGCAAGTCCCTGCCCTAAGGCTATATAAAGGGGCAGAAAAAATCTCTCTTCCTCCCCTCCGCCACCTGTTTTGTTGGTGTGTGTATGATGTTGGTGATGGGTTTCTCTCTCTTCTTAAACCTAGAAAGGGGGCTAGCCTCTTTCACCATTATGGAACTTCCCCTGATCTGTAGCTTCAATAAATCTTTTCTTTCCTTAAACTGTGCCTGGTTTGGAGGTTCATCCCAGAGGCCTGTGGCTGGCTACAACCGCAGCACAGGGTAAAAGGGAGGAAGCAGATGTAAATGACATTTCTCCTTTTCCCATACACCTCCTCTGCCCTCATCCAGCAGTTTAGGGGATGTTGAGGACAGCAGGGAGGGAACCACGGCACTTATGTAGCTTGAATTTCTTTCATTCTTTTTAAATCTTTACGTGTGTGTGTGTGTGTGTGTGTGTGTGTGTGTGTGTGTGTGTGTTGGGTTGTGTGCATATTCAACATGAATATGAGTGTGGGTACATGTTTGTCACAGAATGTGTGTGGAGGTCAGAGGATAATCTCAGGGGTCAGTCCTTGCCTTCCACATTGTTTTGAGGTAAGGTCTCCCAAGAGATCAGCACTGTGTTCACCAAGCTAGCTGGCCTGAAAGCTTACAGGGACTCTCCTGTCTCCACCTCCCTTATTTCCATGGAAGCACTGGAATTAGAGCTTCCATGCCCAACTTTACATGGTTTCTGAGGCTCCAAACTCAGGTCCTCATGTTTGAACAGCCATGGCCCCTTGCCCTTGAGATTTCATGTAAAAGAAACACATAGCAGGGCATGGTGAACCACAACTGTAGTCTTGGCACTCAGGAAGCCAAGAGTTCTAGGCTAGCCTGTGCCAGATAGAGCTCTCAAAACCAGTCTAAACTCTACGGTGAGAGCTGATCTCAAGAATCAAAGCAACAACAAAACACAAGCCATATATACTATGAGAAGACAGGAGTAGGAGAATATCCTAAAAACTGTTTTCATTGGTAAAAAGCCAGCCGACTAGAGGCAGAGGAAGGAAGGGTGATCTCAGAGACACTGAGGTCTGCACAGCAATCCCAATCACAAACTGAAATACTGTTTTCTCTTGCTTTGCTTCTTCACTCGGAATGTTGTTAAAGTTACATGCCCCAGAGTCTGCCACTCTCTCCTACGACCTCATGAGTCACACGTAGAGTCAGATGAAATCTGCTGTTAAATTTTGTGAGTATCGACGTATGCTTAGGGCCAAGTATAATGGCAATATACTGGGGTTAAGATTAGCTACCTTGAGACACCAAAATAGTGGTTTGTGATGGGACGGGGCTCAGCTCTCTCCCACATTGCACACTTACAGAAGAACAATGGAGCTGTCTCCACCTGCCCTCTGCCAACATTGCCAGTAAAGGCCCAGGGCTGGAATTTACTGCAAACAGACTTGCTGTTAACTAATTAGGTTCACTGGTGCTAACGAGCAGTCAATGGATTTGAAAAGTTGGCCAATCCCTATCCACAAATAAAAACATTCTTGAAGACACACGGGTTCTACATCCCTGGGAATAAGAGCCAGTGTGCTTGTGTTTCACTCTCAAGAGCCACAGAGACACCGACATGGACTCTCCTTCAGCTGTTTGGCTCAGGGATCTCTCATTTGGGGTTTCCAGGTATAGGTGGGGATGTTGGGACACAGGAACAGTAACAGGTGGTAACTGGTGTCTTTAGAGACAGTGCAAGCACACAGACATCCTTTGATGGCCTCCTTGTCAGGACATGAACTGTCCAGTCAAGGCAAATGACAGCCCCATGCAGAAGCTGTTATTGTGTGTGTGTGTGTGTGTGTGTGTGTGTGTGTGTGTGTGTGTGTGTGTGCATGTGTGTGTTCATATATGTGTGTGAAGTTACACATGCACCTATGCAAGATAAATATGGCTGGAGGACAACCTCAGGTGTCATCCATCAGGAATCATTTGCTTTTTATTTTTTTGAGACTGGATCCCTCAATAGCCTGCAGCTCACTAAGTAGTCTAGTCTGCCTTGCCAGTGGACTCCAGGGTTCCCAACAGGATCCAGGGTTCCCAGCGAGATCCAGGGTTCCCAGTGAGATCCAGGGTTCCCAGCCAGCTCCATGAATCCTGACAAGTCTCACTGGGTTGTAAGGGTGGCAGATATGTACACATCAGTGCCTCTAGGATACCCTCCCTACCCCTTGCCCATTGCCACAGGCTGACTCCGTGTCTCTCTCTTCTGTTCTTCCCCAGCTTCAGTGCCTGTGCTGGGGGACCATTCCAAAGGTACTGTAGATGTGTGGGACAGCCATCACAGATTTGGTTAGGCCAACTCTCTTCATCTCTGTGATGGAAGCTGTGTCTGCCTCACCTCATGTGGCGGATGTGGGAGAGGATGAGGAGGAGCTGAGCCAGGCGCCGATGCTGCTGCTGGAGGGTCAGGCCTGCTTTGGCCATCAGGTGAATCAAGGTGTCGGTGATCTTGTCCAGGACTCGGTGAATGTGGTCCTTCTCTTCCAGAGACTTAAGGGTGCTGGACAGAAATGTATACACTCCTGAATGTACAGAGAGAAAGGAAGAGACTCAAAGATCATGGAACCTGAAGTACCCCTGGTGAGTTATGATCAGCCAGGATCCTTTCTTCGCAAGAGCACAACAGTGGGGGTGTTTGGGACCCATTTTGAATCAAGAGACTTTGGGAGCTTTCTAATTGTGATGGTTAAGTTTATTTGTCAACTTGACCTATGTAATAATCTGCAGTAATCTTGGGCGGGTCTCTGATCTTGCCTGCAGGAAGGATTGACAAAATCCTTTTGGGATTTTGGAAAAAGGGAGGCGGTCCCTTCTCCAGAGTGAGCCCTTCCCCCCAGTGGCTGAGCTTTCCAGGAGACTAAATATAAGGAAGCTTGAGGGGAAGGGAAGATCTTCCTTCCTCCCCCAGATGCTGGTGCTTGTTCGTGACTTGCACTTGCATCCTGTTCTCCTACCCTTCTTGGACATCTGAACCCAGTTTCCTCCGACTCACATCGTGGCCTGAAGAGCAGCCACTCCCCAGGGAGCCATCAGGCCTTCTGGGCTGGATTGGGACAGCTGAGATATCCAGCCACGTGGACTGAACAGCTACTGGTTTCTTCACCTGTGGGCCTGCCGACTGCTATTGTTGGGCTGTTGTAAACTACCCCAATAAGTTCCCTTTTATTATAATCCATTCTATCAACTCTGTTTCCTCGAGAGAACCCTGACTGATACAATGATGAAAATGCATGTCTGTGACTTCAGAGCCAAGATTCTCAGAAAGGGACTGTTCACCTTGGGGCTATAACGGGAACATTGACTGTCCCTTCTTGGACACCAACATGAACTGTCCATTCAGTGCTGTCCACAACCCCAATGCAGAAGCCATTACTGTGTCTCTGTCTGTGTGTTGATATGTGTGCAGGTATAGGTGCACATATTGTGTATGAGTGTAGAGGTCAGAGGACAACCTTAGGTGTCACGCCTCGGGGTGGCACTCACTTTTTAAAAATATTTAATTTATTTCTTTGCAACAGGAGAGAAGAGACACAAAGAGAATGGGAGCCCCAGGACCTCTAGCCACCATAAACAAACTCCAGAGATGTACCCATCTCTTTGTGCATCTGGCTTTACATGGGAACTGGGGAATTGAACCTGGGTCATTAGGTTTTGAGGCAAGCACATTAACTACTGAGCCTTCTTTCCAGCCCAGGCACTCACCTTTTCAGAGATAGGTTCACTCAGTAGCCTGGAGCAAACTCCAGAGATGTACCCATCTCTACCTCTCTCCTCCTCCTCAGTAGTCACGTGACACCACTATGTTCAGCATTTTTGTTTTTGTTTTTGTTTTTGCTTTGCTTTTCCTAACACTGGTATTGTGGATTGAACTTGGGTCCTCATGCTTTTAAGATAGTTTACTTATTGTCTCCCAGTCCTATTATTATTTCTTTGGGGGCAGAGAGATGAGCTGACCTGCTAAGGTAACAGTATAGACAGCAAAACTTAAGATACACTCAATCTTCCAACTCTATATCTGGTCATAATAGACTTTCTTTCACCCAAGAGACATGGGCTACCCCTGGGGAGCTTTACAAAGAGCAACTACTGATTGGCTAAGTGACTGGAAGGTGATTTTTTTGAGGTAGGAGTTAATTTGATTCTTTTTCAGTGAGATTTGATGCTTAAACACTTCTCAGTCTCAATTGAAAGGTATGTGACATAAGTCCAAAGAACTCCAGGAACAGCTGTGTCTCTTGCCAGGAAGGTGTTTCTTCTCTGGCCTATCTGTTCTCTGGGGCCCAGGCCAATGCTGAAAACATCATGGTGCTCTGTTCTAGCCAGCATCAGGCCTGAGCAATATAGTAAGAGCCTTCCTCCAGAATGTATGTGGGGGTGTGAACCTCTCTGGGGTTGTTCAGCTGGAGATCAGATGCTGTACCCATGAAGGCCTATCCACAGAGGTGAGAGTTATGTGTGTCAGGGAGCGAGAAGAATAAGGAGTGAGGACATGATTGATGGGGGGAGGAAGGGAAAGAAGAAAGGAGAGAGCGAAGGAAAAAGAGAGGAGATCCCAAGTTCAATCACAGGACCCCTGAGCCCTTCTGACCCCTTCTGACCCCTGAGCTTCCCTAGTATCCTTCCTAACACAGGAATAAAGAGATGAGGAATCTTTCTTTTTTTTTCTATTTTTTGCAGTATTGGGCTTTGGAATCAGACACATGATATACCAGACCTAAAAGTTAGGAATCTCTGGAACACCATTTAAACAGCATAGTTCATGGAAAACTTTACACTAATGCTACACTGTGGAATGGTCATGTTGCATTGAACAGTTCATTGTTTCAGATTAATCCTGTTAGCTGAGATGACTTGGTCCATCTTAGCTCAATCATTGCTGGCAGCTCACTCCATGATTCTCAAATAGGGTGTGGGTGAAAACTGGGTTCAGAGCTTTTCAAAAGAACTCTGTACTCAAGCCTCAGAGTCTACTTGGGCTTAGCAGTTACATGTAAATTTGAAAAAAAAATTCCCTAGCAACACTCCACTGTTTTTTTTTTTTTTTAATTCTGGGGACTGAACCCAAGGTCCGTGTGTGCCAGGCAAGCACTCTACTACTGAGCTAAATTGCCAACCCCATAATTCTCTATTTTAATAGTCTGATTCATCTGCATATCATTTTACAAGTTTTTACCAGGTTAATTATCCTAAATCACTTCTTTATTCTGAAGCTAGGGAGGTCCCTCATCTCTAGAATATGAAATTAATAACTTTCAGTATTTCATTAATCTCCTCTTCATTCTTCAATGCATTATAACATATGACACTTTAAGCAGTCTTTCAGAGAGCCACAGGCAAGAAGAAGGAATTGGCATGTAAAGTAAAACCATTTTGCCTTTTATAATCTACCTCAGGGGGCTGGAGAGATAGCTCAGTGGTTAAGGCACTTGCCTTTAGTGCCTAAGGCCCCGGGTTCAATTCCCCAGTACCCACATAAGCCAGACCCACAAGGTGGGTCTCTCTCTCTCTTTCTCTGTCTGCTTGAAAAATGAATAAATAATCTACCTCAACTCTGTTCTAGTTTACAAGCTTATAGAGCTTGGAGGAAAAGTTTTTTTTAATATTTGCACCTCTAAAGACAAATACTTCATGCACCGAATATATATATATATATATATATATATATATATGTTTTATTAAGAATAATAAAATATTCCGAAGCCCACCACACCACCTAAGAAATAGAATATTAGGAGCCAGGAAGATCAGGATCAGAGGGTGAAACACTTTCTGTGGAAGTGTGAGGACCTGAGATTGGATCCACATCATCCACATAAAATCCCAGGAATGCCTGTAATTCCAGCACTGGGGAGTTGAAAACAGGAGGATCCCCGGGGCTTGCCAGATAGCTTGTCTAAACCAATGGACCAATGCCAGGTTCAGTGAGAGACCCTGTATCAAAAATATAAGATGGCAAGCCTTTGAGGAAGACATGCTCACATTTTACCTCCAACGAATACCTGCAACGCATACACTCATTATGTGGAGAGAGAGAGAGAGAGAGAGAGAGAGAGAGAGAGAGAGAGAGAGAGAGAGAGAGAGAGAGAGAGAGAAATAGGAAACGACGACATTATCATGGGCTTTGAAGCTTGCCTTATATGTTTCCCTACTCCAGCCTCCCTCCATATCCCTAGAAGTTACCAGTATTTGAATTTTACCTTAAAAATACCCTCTTCCCTTTGATTTTTCTGTGCTTTCATTTAGCTCTATATGCCGGTTTAGTGATATATACCTATATACGATATATAGAAATGATTTCCTATAGAGATGGTATTGTATTCTAATCTTCTACAATGTGTTATTTCACTTTTATGAAGCTTTTAAAATTTGATTTGCAAGAAGAAAGAAACTGCAAGATTATTTCACTGATGTTCCGTGTGGGCAGGATCACTAAGGATCTGATAAAGAGGAAAGTGCTCAGTGGCCATGAGGTTGGCGTAGAGGTAGCAGATGGCAGGGAGTTGTGCCACAGTGGACTGGGATCAGGAGAGGCGAGACCTAGGCTGAGCTCCCCATTGGCTCTGCCTCTCAAGGTTTTGGTTTCTATGTCATCAGGCACATTGCAGCCTCTCCCTTACGGGTCTTCTATAGGCCAAATATCCTTGGGAACCCACCATGACCACAAAGCTGAGGTTGTCCAAGTCAGATGATGCAATTTCTATCTATTTCCTTTTCTCTTGCCACCAGAATGTTGGCTTCATTCACCAGGAATCTTTTGCAAGAAAACCCCAGAATGGTGGCTTTAACAGTGTGGGGGTTTCCTGCCCACAAAGATGGCCCTATGCATCCTGCTCCCACACGGCACCCACTGGTAAAACACACCGTGTTGGCAATCCAGAGGGCAAGCAGGTCTTGGTGCATTTTCCAATGCAGGAAGAAAGGCACCATACCCCTTGGACTGCCAACTCTGCATTCTCCTAAGTGCATGCATGGCCGGGTTCCTTCAGCCAGCAAGCATGTAATGAGATCCTTCCGTAGGCATGGCTACATTATCTGACAAGGATTCCAAGCCTGTTTCCTTCCAGTGTCCATGTGTTAAGCTCACATGCTGCCTGTGGAGAGAGAATTTTCTTAACACGGACTCCCAGAGTGGAGACCGTTCTCCGATCCAGCCTGTTTTTCTAACCCTGCTTTGGCACCAGCCCAGCTTATCAGCTCATCCTCGAGGGTCCGCAGATGCTTCCTGGCTGTGCAAATACACTTTGAAATAAAAATATGGTCCTATCAAAATACCAGTAATTGACAACAGCCACCATTATCCTATTGGACTTTTCCACCAAACATATTCTATGTTCACTGCCTGTTGCCCTGAAGAAGCCATTTGAGAAATGGCAGCCATGCAATTTCCCAGAATGCTTCAGGTGCTCTGACAACTGCTGTTAAGGAGCAAGAATAAAACATGTTGGTAAATTCCATGTCCTGGGTGCTCTCTCCCATGCTGGATCATGTACCACTGTTCCCAAGAGGCCAGAATCGGGGAGCAGACACTGAGGACCTTCAGAAAGAGTCTTGCAACAAGGCAGACTTTGCCCACTGTGGAGATTTGTGGAATCCCAAAAATGTGGGGGTGGGGAGACACAATCTGTGTGTCATTATCCAGACTTGAGGTATGGTGGGCAGATCTGAAATTCTATGTATTCTGACTTGTGATGTCACTGTAGCACAGGTAGGAGGGGTTTGTGGGAACTTGCAATAGGAAAGAGCAGAGCAGATAAACAAGCACATTTCATGGGTAAAGGATGGGTCTAAACTTGAGATACTGAGACTCAAACTTAAGGCCTCACACATGCTAACCAAGTGCTCTACCACTGAGCTCCATCCCCAGACCTTTTGCCTCCAGCCTTTGGCTCTCAAGCCAGCCTTGAACACACTCTGTAGCCCTTGAACTTGGGAGCCTACTGACTTCGCCTTCAGAGTGAGCCATCACATGCTCCTAGATGAAGTCTCCTGGGCTCAGGCTCCCATGACCCCAACTGTGCTCTCCTTCCCTTCACCTCTCTCATCTGTGCCCCCTTGGAACCCACCTTCCACTCCTGGGCTTTTATCCACTTCTGAAAGTTGGGGAAGGTTGGCTTCCACATGAACATACAAACATATCCCTGGCTGTTCCCAGAAAGAAACTTAGGCCCCTAGGCTGCTTGCTGCCCTGCACTGCCCAGCCATTGACCTCCACAGGGGAGGGGGAGAGGGGCACATCTGACTACTGAGTCCTCATCTTCCTACCTCTGCCCCAACAGTGCTGGAATTAAAGGTGTGCACCACCACACCCAACCTAATGTTCCTTTGTTGTTGTTGTTTTTGAGACAGGATTTCACAGTGAGAGACTGTTCTTGCGCTGAAACCAGAGCTCACTGATCTAGACAGCAAACCCTAGGGATTGGCCTCTGTATCACCTGGATTTATAGGTGCACCCTGCCGTGCCTGGCATTGTAGGTGGGTACTAGGGACCCACACTCGGGTCCTCATGCTTGTACAGCAAACACTTGACCCATCAAGTCACTCCCACAGCGCCCACTGTTTGCTTTTTACAGCCTTAGAATGAACGTATGGTTTACTTAGAAATTCTTTTTCTTCCCAAATGCTAATATCACCACCCTTTGTAGCAAAAGCCAGTTTGGTTCTAGTAACACTTACTCATCTCCTGTCATGGGAGCCATTCATTGACAATATTAACAAACTTCAGAGCAGCCAATTTAGTCAAAGAAGTATGGGGCAAGCCCAGGACATCTGAATGAATGTTTCATGGGATTCAAAGACACAGATCCCAACGGAACTGAGGGCTTCAAGGCAATTTCTCTACGTCATGCAAGAAATAAACTCTCATTTTGGGAGCTCAAGAAAAAGAATAATCCTTTGGGCAATACTTGTCCATCAGTAGGAGACTCCTGTCTTGCTCCCAATGTGTTTTTATTGGAAAAGTAAAGAGCCTGCTTCTTACCCAGTCTTTGTACAAATCCACACATTACACTCATCTTAGACACACACTGCTAGGGTCCCTTCTAAGTGTTGCCACACCAAGGGGAATGACTAAAGATTCCTGCCAGAACTCAACCCAGAAACAGGTGGCTCTGCTCACTTGGACTGCTGTATTCCTACAAGTTCCTTCCTGGCACCCATGATCATGAAACCATAAACTTCCAATTCAGTGACATTTTTTTTGATTGGGTATAACTTTTTGTGAAATGCACTAGATGTTCTAGAAGGTGAGACATCAACATATTCAAGTTGACTCGGGAATACATATCTCATAATGACTTCCAAAGAGGAAACTGGTGAACTACCCCACGTGACTTGAGGGAGAATCTAACACATGGACTTATATGTCCCCACCTCTCCTTGCCAGGTGTTTTAAGAATTATGGGGCAACAACCACAACTGAAAGCTGTTGTGACACATTTAGGCAGATTTTATTTTCCACAGATGATAACACCCGTATTTTCTATCTACACATTTTCTGCCACAGGATCTTGGCACTCTTTCTATGGAGAACTGGGATCTGCACTCCTTCCCTTAAGTCTGAGGGAATGCTTGCTCATGACCAATAGGATGAGTTGGAAATGACCTTGCATGACTTGTAAGCATATGTCATAAAAGGCCATGTAACTTTTGCCCTATCAGCTGCTTTGGCAGTTGCTTTTGTCACGTGCATGGGGAGCCCTCTCCGCCTCTTTGGAGGGTTAGTGTGAAGGGACCACAGACCAGTCAACAGAGTCCCATTGTGACCTAGGCAAGAGACAGCATGGATTGCCACCATGTCAATAAGATAGCTCCAGGGAACTTCCATCCACAACTATGAGAGTGCTCTGTTTAATGAGTCTTGTGACCCAAGGCCCCAGACATTGTGAAGAAAACATAGCCATTCTCTCTGTGTCCTATCAAAATCCATGACCACATTACTAAGTTGTTATATTTTGGAATAATTTATTGTGCAATAACAGCAGCCAGGACATCCTTGAGTATCCACATCAGATCGGGGGGGGGGGAGGTTGGTGCGGGGAGGGGGGGATAAAAATGATCAAGAGAGGAGGTAGGTTGAGAAGTTGACTCCTGACCTCTTGCACCATGAAACAGGAAAGCATTTGGATTCTACCTATTCCACTGCCTACAGGTGCTTTGGCCCAGCCTTCTAGGTACATTAGTAAAGGCTCAGGTTCATCCTGTTAGACAGATACGCAGCTGACATTTCCCATAGTTCTTTAGTCCTCACAGCTGCTCAGATGATCAGTCCTAACTGGAAATGATATGCACTGTAATTTTCCACCTGAGAAGGAATGACTGCATTCTTAGTTGTATAATCTTTATCAGGTCCTGTTGGTAAGACTTGCCTGAAGGAAATTTTGTGTGCTGAACAAGTGGTCTATTTGATTTGGCTTTTAGAAAAAGCCTGTGAACCTTTTTAATGGAATGTGTTTTCCTCTTTGTTTTGGCCAAGAAATTTAGAGCCAACTTCATGGCCCATCCTAGGAACCTGGCAGAGGTACTTCTGGGTGTTAATATGACTCATGAGGTGAGGATTTTCTTCACGTTATTTTTATATGGGTTTTGTCAACTATTAGTTTACCACTTTGAATTCGAATAAAATTCAGTTAAGTCAGGCCAAATCCTGGTGGAATAACAATATATGAATAAAATAATGATAAATTATCCCATCATCCCCTGATGGTAAGCAGAGTTACAGTAATTAAAAGTGCTCATAAAACATCATTATATACTCAGTCTGACTTGACCTCAAATCCACAGAAACTTAAATGATCTGAGAACATACAGTGAACTGATGTCACATCACACTGTGCTGAGCATCCAGCCAATGGTCTGAATTGCTTAGCACTGGGAATTAAGAAATGAGCTTAGTTCTTCACTCACTTCTGATTTGCATGCTTGTCTCCTGAACTACAACCCTTCAAAAATTCCCCCCTTTTATCTTAAAGGCAGAATCAAAATGGCTGAGAGTTCCCTCTGGCTATTTTGGAAAGGTTAATTGCAGCAGACAAGTGGGTGCGGATGTGTAGGTAGTGCATAACTTTAAGTGTGTTGATTCCATCATTTTGAGCGAGTACTAGAAGGGATTACAAATCTCACTGAGGGCTGGAGAGATGGCTTAGCCCTCTGCTTGCCAGCCTAGTGACCCAGGTTCAATTGCCCAGTGCTCACATAAAGCCAGATGAACATGGCCATGAATCTGCACCCCCATTCTCTCTCTCTCTCTCTCTCTCTCTCTCTCTCTCTCTCTCTCTCTCTCTCTCTCATCTCTCTGTCTCTCTCTGCTTGCAAATAAATAAAAATATTTTTTAAAACTTCATTGAAAATGTGTCCTATGATTTTGACAGGCTTATCTTATTTATCCTTTAAGGAGAGAAAGCCAAAAGTGCATTGTAAAGCTGGAGAGGAAGGACTGAGGATTGCAAAATTTAAAAGATGCCTCAAGGTTAATTAGTTCTGTGGTTTTGAAATTATTTAAAAAATTGTAACCCTGTATAGAACAAAAAGGGTTGGGGCTCATGTGAACCTCTCCCATAAAAACTTAATGAAGTCACACTTAAAGCAGGTGCAGCAGTGGGAATGATTGGAGACGATGCACCCAGACTCTCCTTACTGCCTTGTCCCCCAATCTCAGGTCACCCCAAGACCCCTTCCAGAGCACTTGGCTTTAGCAGAAGAAAATGTGAAAACCACCGATCTCCAGAAAAGAAGAAAAAAAGACAGAGAGAAGAAAACAAAATTGAAAATGACACATCCAATAATGGGTGATTACTCAAAATGTGCAAAGAACTGTTCAAACCCAGGGATAACATGGAAAACCACCTCATGTATACATGAGTCACAATCCTTAACATTAACAGACACCTCACCAACAAACAGAAATTAGGTACATACAAGGATGATTAGTTAGGAGGAAAGATATGTAGTTACTTAATTGGCAATTAAAACAGCAAAAAAATTTCTCTTAGAATGACTAAAATCCAGAGTACTGACATCATCAAATACCTACAAGGGTGTGGAGCACCAGGAACTCTCATCACATGCAAAATGGCATGGCTAATTTGGAAGACATTTTGGCGGGTTTTTTTTTTTTTTAAGTTTTGAATGTCTCCTTTTATTTTATTTTAATTCAATTTAATTTTATAGTTGGCATATATTACCCATTCTGGCATTTTCAAATACAAATTCTTTTATTTGATTCTCATTCCCTCCCCCAACCAATATCCTCCCCCTTCTGTTTACAAGCCCCTTGTGTCCTTTCACCCTTCCCCGAACCTTCTTCCTACTCATCTCTTAACAGTCACTCTCTTGGCAACCATGCTACCTTTAAAGGTTTTACTCAGATTTGCCCCCTATATACATCCTTACAAGACAGGTCCTATGTATCAGAGAGAACATGTAGTTTTGGTCTTTCTCAGTCTGGGTCAATTTTCTTAACATAATACTTTCCTGGTGCATTTCTACTATACATGCAGCTACCGGTGGGCATCTGGGCTGATTCTAATTTTTAGCTGTTGTAAACAGAGTAGCAGTAAACAAGGAAATGCAGAGATCTCTGTAGTAGTGTGGGGAGTCCTTATGGTATATGTCCAGAGTGGTATAGCTCAGTTGTATTGGAGGTCTATATTCTAATTTTTATTTTATTTTTTTAGTTTTGCTTTTCAAGGTAGGGTCTCACTTCAGCCCAGGCTGACTCAGAATTCACTATGTAGTCTCAGAGTGGCCTTGAATACCCAGTGATTCTCCCACCTCTGCCTTCTGATTAACCACATGCTCCAACAAGTTTGGCTATTTCTAAATTTTTGAGATACCTCAAAACTGATTTCCATAATGGCTGTACTAGTTTGCACTCCCACTAACAGCAAATAAAAGTTCCTCTTAGGAAGGGTGCCTTTAATCCCAGCACCCCATGAGTTTGAGGCCACCCTGAGACTACAGTGAATTCAAGATCAGTATGGCTAGAGCAAGACCCTACTTCAAAAAGAAAAAAAAAAACCTTTCATTGTAATCTTGCCAGCATTTATTGTTTATTGTTCTTTTCTTTAAAAACGAACCCTATCTTCAGAGTACATTCTATCAATAACACATCATAATATTCACAAAGAAATTGGAAATTTATATCAATACAATTCCTTTGCCTATAGGTTTGTAACAACTAGATCCACAGTTACTATGAACTCAGTTTGCTCTAGTTAGGAAAGTCTATTAAATAATAAAAGTTAAGTTTTAAAAATGAAAACCATCCAAACCAAGTTTTTATTGTTCAGAAACAGAGGCTGGAAAAGGCTGAGGCTGTGAGGCCTATGGATGGATATGAGGGCTAGAAAGGGCCCAGGCAGGAGTGGGGGGAGAGATAGATATCTGCACGTGACAGAAGTCACTCAGTTGGTAAATAGGCCCTAGAGTCTAAATACCCCTTACCTCTGGCCCAGCACTCAAAAGCTGCACAAAAAATTTCTTTACCCCAGGGTTTGTAAGGAACTAGAAATGACTGCCAAGGGACTGGCCTCCAGAGGTATCTGAGAAAACGAATACTTTTTCGAGAATAATTTTGGAGCAATTCTGCTTTTCAAAACAGTGCGGAATAGTACAGCAAAAAAAAGCAGATATGAAAAGGCATTTTCTATGAACCTCTCTAATTAAGGGCTCTCATCAAAATGTTAACAACGACTACTGTTGTGGGACAAATAAAGTGAGGTTGTTGAAGACTATTTTTCTTGGAGATTTGTCTTAATGGTCCAAGTTCCAAGCCTTGGGCACCTTTTACTTCTGTAACTCAGTGGGGAAAAAATGCTATAAAAATATGAAAAAAAAATGTTCCTTTCAAGCTGGGCGTGGCGGCACATGCCTTTAGTCCCAGCACTTGGGAGGCAGAGGTAGGAGGATCGCCATGAGTTCAAGGCCACCTTGAGACTACATAGTGAATTCCAGGTCAGCCTGGGCTAGAGGGAGACCCTACCTCGAAAAACCAAAACAAACCAAACCAAAACAAAACAAAACAAAAATGTTCCTTTCATTCCTGTTATTGCATAAATTATGTCAACAGCTTGGTTGTTGAAAAGGGTATATATATGAAGCTTGCTACATGGATAATACTTATTACTTTTCTCTAATATTTTCATTATCTCTAAGAGAGTTTACATTTGTCAAACTCTCTAATGCTTGTGGTGTCAGCAGGAAACAGATCGAATAAATTTATTACTAAATATTTTTCAAGTGATTTTCTTAGTTTTTATAAAAAAAAAAAAAACTGTACTACACGGATAAGCAAAGCCGGCAATGAACTTCAACACCTGACAATATGTGGTTGCCCTTGGCCTTGAAACTGACTTTGCCAAGAGAGCACACCACCAAGGCTTCACTAGATTCCACTAGAAGGTTCTGGGTGCTTTGCTTTAACAGAAGGCAAAGGCTCCACTAGCAATGACCCACATTTGCTAATGCAGCAGAAAGGGCCAGTAGTTCTTCACCTCTCAAGATGAAAAGGAGTTTGACATTCTAGGTTTCATTCACCACGATGGTTGATGTCACTTCTAAATTAAAAATAAAGTCCCCCTGCCAGTTTCCTCCTGACAGTTGCACTGGGCTGCCTTTGCAGTCGTTTCCAGCTGGACTGGTCTCCATGAAAGAGATGGAAATTAAAGTTAAGATAGCAAACAGCCATAGAGAGTGTGAGGTAAAACTCTGGTAAAAGAGGACTTGCTTCAATGGGAACATGTTGGAGTATTGTGGAGTCCCCGCCCGTGAGTATTTGGGAATACTTGAGTATTGGCAGGGGCTGGATAGGAGGATGCTGTTGGAATTCTAGTCATCCCAGGAACTGCTACTTACCTGCCTCAAGGCAGTGGGAGCTGATGGAGTGTGCTGAGGTCATAAGCAATGGGTACCAATCGTCTTAAAAAATTGTTAGACCTTTTTCATACAGCAAATTCACTTCTTGTAATATGTGCCAACTAATATTTAAAACTAGATAAAAGATTCATTAACCCCACAGAGAGTGGTGGGATAAGCAAGAGACCTATAACCACAGCCAATCAGTCAACCAGGATGAGCCAGCGAGACAGACACCAACGATCTTCAACACAACCTAAAGCAGAAGTACAGAGGTCCCTAAGATCTCAACAATAAAGCAGCCTTTAATACTCACCCACCATGACTCAGGGAACTGAGCGGAAGAGGGGGCAGAAAGATTGTAAGAGCCATGGTGGGAGAGAATGTCCAGAGACATGGCCCCCCTCAGTAACAACATACAAAGCGGGTGGAACCAGGTTGACTCCTATGCTATCCATAACCCCCTGCCCCAAGGACCGATCCAGACTGCCCACAGAGGAGGAAACCCAGCTGGTTAGGCACAGGGAGGAGGGAAATCAGAGAATTGGGGACATCAACACATTATTTGCTCATCCAGTATATCTAAATATGGATAATAAAGATATTATTTATTTATTTATTTATTTATTTATTTATTTATTTATTTTTGGTTTTTCGAGGTAGGATCTCGCTCTAGTCCAGGCTGACCTGGAATTCACTATGTAGTCTCAAGGTGGCCTGGAACTCACAGCGATCCTCCTACCTCTGCCTCCCGAGTGCTGGGATTAAAGGCGTGCACCACCACGCCCAGCCAAGATATAATTTATTTAAAAATGATTGAAAAAATAGCAGTATTTATAACATCAGAAGAGATTTATTTTAAGTGTTTAAATATCAGATTCATTGCCTACACCATGGCCTACCATGCATCCATTCAAGCTATTTTGAAAGAAAGTGTACTTCGATAATTCTGATATGTGAATATGAATACAGCATGCACTTAATTACGGTATTTCAGACAGTGGTCCTATGAGACTGGTATGGAGATCAAAACTTCCCTTGTCTCCATGACATCACTGCCAGAAATCACAATGTTACAGCAGGATGTGTTACTCACTCTCTTGTGATGTTGGCGTGAATGAGCCCACAGCACTCCGAGTTGTAGAAAATACAGTAGATACAATTCTGTGAGCTCTATCGTTCTTGATAAAGACAGTAAGCAAGGGCTCAATTACTGGTTATATATCCACAATATTATCCTTGGGATCATTGTTTGGGGGGATGTAGTTCTTCTTGCAAAAATGATCATTATAAAATCAGATGCAGTGTGTGGATTTCCATCTCTTAACTTCCTAGAGAGGCTGCCTCAGGTAACTGACAAGTACCTTTAAGGTTTGCACAGGTGTACTAGGTGACGTTCACACAACCCTGAAATCACCTAAGGGAACATTGCACAGAATGTATTCCTGTATCTCAGTGACACATGGTTGCCTGCACGATATAGATGGAAGAGATAACAACACCTCATTCAAATGGTAGTTTAAGTCGACTCAGGTCTAAGTGTCCCAGCTGGAAGATCAGAACAAGTGATGGACTTACAATACATGGAAGTGGACAAGGGACATTTGTGTGTATGTGTCAGGATTGTATGGTAGGAATGAATTCTGGAATAATAATTGTTTATTGCTATTTATTCCATTCAAAAGAGCAAAGCAATTTCATGAAGACCCCAGACAGGGCATGCAGACTTAGAAGCTGTGGAGGAAACACACTAGATTCACATGCGTGTGCCTACTACATGCTGGGAACAGGACCAAATGCCATACTGATGGCCATTCCTTCAGTTGCCATGGCGTTCCTATGTGCTGGGCATCACTGGGTACTCTTCTACCCACTAGGATTAGGGGAAGCAGCTTGGCAAAGGGCCTCTATTATCACCTCCTTACATAACTGGCAGTTACATAAGTCATATTTCTTGAATTCAGACCTTTCTAATGACAAAATCCACACCATAGCACGTTGAGGAAATAAATGCTCATATTCCACCAGAAGTCGCTGGCATAGGAAAGCTCTCAAAGTTGAGTCGGCCTCCTGCTGAGCCCATTCAGCCAGAGAGAAGACTGGGAACCAACCACTTGATAACTATATAGTGTCATTCATCTCAGAATAATGACAATAGGCAGGCTCCCTGGAGAGGAAGCTTGGTGTTACACAGAACACAAGACATAATACAATGGATAAAACAGCAATGGACATCCCTGACAATGTGACCATTCCCAATTTCCAAGGCTCATCCCTCTCAGAAACCTTCAACTGCTGGGAATTAATAATTCCCCAGTGTTTACAGTCAATATATTTTTTAAAACAATGTTCTTTTATCTAAATATACTCTATGAACCATTGTCTTATTTCTAAGCTTAAATTTATAAATGCCCTGAGCAATTGTCTCATAATACAGAGTACAAATAATCCCTCTCCAGGGAAAAGAATTTTTTTATAATGAAAACGTGTTATACTTAATCATGAATAAATGCTTCTTGAACCAAAATATGGCCTCTTGTGAATGCAGACAAAGCAAACACGATTTCATCAGCCTCAGCCTCATGTTTTTCATCTGGGCACCATGAAAACAAGATGTGCTAGGTTAACAAAGCAGGGCTAGCTGGCAGCTTTTACAGCTGACAGATACACTCCTGCTTGGTGGGTCCTTTTTCCATGGGTGAAGGTCAAGGTTCAAGGTCAGAGATCTTGCATTGTGCTTTCTTGTCCTCTTTGTTCCCTGACTTTTCACCGTGGGTTTTTAAGTATCTGAGGTGTTTGGTTCTCATTCTACTGTATGATTCCACTAATGGAAGAGACATGTCCTCTGAAGATGAGTTTTCGATGCACTGGTAATAGATTATTAGGTAATAGATCCCCTAATCCTAGTGGGTAGAAGAGTACCCAGTGATGCACATTTCACCAGCACGAGCCATTCCAAGGACCACTGGAGCTGTCCTGATGGTGATTCCTGGTGTCTGGAGTAGGTCTATAAGCTGGGAGGAGAAAGAGGACCCAGAGTGGAAGAGAGGGCTCAGGGGCACTAGGCCACTCCTCCCACAGCTTCCTGGATAATTAGCCAGATCCAGAAGTGTGTGAGGCTCTCCAGCATCAAGTCTATAGAATTGTGTTCTAAGGAGGGGGAAGGCTCTGAAAATGATAGAAATGACTAGTAGGTTAAGTTCGCAAGTTAAACTGGCCATTCATTAGAGGGTATGAGAATCTGGGGTGAGTGTGTATGTGCATAGTGTGTATGCCTGTGGAGGCTGGAGGTCAATATTGGGTCTCTTCCTCTAGCGCCCCTCACCTTATTTTCTGTAGACAGGGTCTCTCACTGAACCCAGACCTCACTGATTTGGCTAGACAAGGCAGCCAGCAAGCCCCACAGATTCCCTCATCTCTCCCTCCTCAGCACTAGGGTTACAGCTGCTGGCCACCACATCTAGTTTTTAGGTGGGTGCTGGGGATCCAAACTCAGGTCCCCACATTTTCCCAGCAAGCACTTTACCCACTGAACCATCTCCCCAGTCTCATAGAATTATACATATCCAGCTTTGACACACGAGTTTCCTAAATCTGGAAAGCCCTGTGGTGATTCCACAGAAGTTTACCACAGCCTTCTTCAAGGCCTTTCAACATGAAGGTCAAATCACAGGATTGCCCATGAGATCCACCTCTAATGAAGTAGGGTAATTTTCAAGTCACTGGGTAACCACAAATCTTGCTATTATCCCAGCATCCCTGCATTTCTTTGAGAGCCTAGCTAGAGGAGCTTAACTGAAGCACTTCCTTATACTGAACCAAGGCATGAATGCATTCAGTCAGTGGAAGCCAGATTCTCATCCATGAGGCAGACAGCTGTCATTGACCCAGGCATCTTATGATCCACAATCTGTTTGACATATCCCAGATCATTTCCTCCTTGTCTACAAGAACTCAAAACACCGAGCCTTGATTTTTTTCCCTTGTAATAATATGACAATATCTAGATGAACAGTTCACTGAAAGGAAGGAGAAACAGCCTGGTAACATGAGAACTTTCTATATCCAGTGGGTTATGTTCAGAAAATAAGCATCTATCAAAGGATTGAATGGGGACATAGCTGTTGATATTCCATGGCCCAAAGATCATACAAAATATAAAATGATAAATAAATCATTGATAGAAACATTGGAAAATATATGCATAAAATGAAATGGTAAGACCCTATTGCTGAAGACCACATATGCTTGGGCTGCAGGTCATTGAGAAACCAAGCTGGAGCTGAGCTGGAAACTTCCTCCCTGTTAACCAGCTGACAGAAAGCTGGAAAAAGCTATGGCTGCCTGCAGCCCTATGGAAGAGAGAAGTCATCAATGGTGGTGAGCAGCAGTGGACTCTGCAAGCCTTAAGACTGGCCAGCCGGGCCAAATGAGCCAACTGGGGCAATAGTGGCATGTCTATTGTGGGAGAAACCAACTGCTCTCTAATTGGACTGGAGGCCCACTCCATGGGAGGGAAAGCATGCCTGGTACTGAAGACCTAGTCATGAGCCCTAGGGGACTAACGCCTGCTGTTGTCTGGCTAAATGCATATATTATGCCCACCAAACTGCCTTCTAAGCACTTTTAAGTGTTTATACCCATATAATAATGCTACTCTCACTCTTGTCTAGAGAAGCTTATCTTTTCAGATGGCAGTGACCACTGGGTTAACTGAAATGACACCATAATGCTGAGACGTGACAGTGGAGTGTTCAGCACTGAGACATCTCTGTCACACTTCCTGAGGCTCAGGGTCTATTGTGGAAGAGGTGGAGAAAAGACTGTAAGAGCCAAAGGAAGGGGAGGACTGCTTACAACAAAAACTTCCAGACACAAAATGACCTTGATATTCATGACTTCACAGTGATAATACCTACACATAATGGGAGGAAAAGATGATGACATCGAAATAAAACAGAGACTAATTGAGACAGGAAAAAGATATGAGGGAGGGTGGGGAGGGAATCATAATGGTTTATGGTCTATCATTATGTAAGCTATCAATAAGAAAGTTTTTTAAAACCTAGAGAATAATTCTGGTTAAAAGAAAAAAATGTCAAAAAATAAAACACATAATGTAACATTTTTTGTTATGTTTGTCATGAGAATTATAGTAGGGAATTCAATACATATTGAATTACTGAGTTAATGAATGCAATTTTCGAGTAATAAATGAAATCAACCAATTAAATCTTAGGGCACTTGGAACTGAAGTCAGGAAGAGAAGGATTCATTAAGGACTTCCTGAAGAAGGTCAGATTTGAGTTCAGCCTGGAGGTAGTGGATCTCGCTGAAGGATTTTGCAGGACCAGTGGGCGCACACTAGGCAGAAGGAGGAGGGTGGGCAGCCAGGGCCGCCTCCTTCACACAGCTCATCTGCTCTGCTCCTATCTGCTCTCCTTCTGAACTATCTCCAGCCAGTTCCCAGAAGCCTTTAACACTGGCACAGCTCTGGCTAAGGGATCTCTGGGTGAACCAGGATTGCCTGTGTCCTTTGATGTGGATGGTTCTGGGCTTTTGCAAGCAAAGTAATAAATTATCCTAAACAAGGCAGAAATCCTGACAAATAACTTCCCTTAAACAGTTGTGGAGAAGTCTTCCCCAGAAATCCTGGCCTTTGAGACACCCTCTCATGGTTTCTAGAAGACATCCCTCTCACAACCTGTCACTTCGCCTTGTGCCTCTGCCCCAAACCCAGGGCCAAAGTGAACCCAGCCTCCTCAGAACTGAGCAACAGGGACACAACACAAAACCAGAGCTTCATCCCTTCCCTGAGGCTTAGCCAAGGATGGGGGGCATCTTTTAATTCAGGATTCCTGAATCCTCTCCAGTGTGGTGCTATAAGTTTCCGGGAGTCACAGTCATCTTGTAATTGATTTCATGATAGGTGTAGATCAAAGTCATGAGTTGGTTAGTCCGTTCTTCTGTTTTCTAAGAACAGCTGTACCTCTAGTTGTAGGCAGAAAAAAAAAGGTTGATTATGGAAACCTTTCTACATAACGTCGGGCTTTGACTGTGACAAGGTCTCTTGGTACAACCCATGTGTTTCATAGGCTCCGCCTCTACTGTTCCCTCTTTCCAAGAACAGGATGAGACACTGGAGCTGCACATAACAGCTGATCTGATTTTCTAGAACAAGGCTCACTTTTGTGGGGTAAAAGAATTGGGGGGCCTGGGGGACTATGTCTGTTTTGTTACAGCCCTTCAGAGGCAGCAACACTGTGGTAGCAAAAGCAAGCTGTCTTGTCATTTCATGAAAATAATCATCAGCTGTGTCAGCATTATAGCTCCAACCTGTGCTTCATCCTTTTAAGAGTGAGCATGTGTACAGAGACCCTTAGACAGAAACGAAGGGAACAAGGCAGAGTCGGAAGGATGGGCAGTGAGGAGTATGATATTAAACTCCAGGACCAGTCTTCAGTAAAAGACTTCCTAGTGAGAACTTAACAATTTCCCCCAATGGGTTGTAAAAATAACTGCAATGTGTTGTTGGTAAAAATCTCTACTTTTTCTGTATAATATTAAGAAACGAACCCATACTGTCATAGGAACAGAAACAATGAAATCACAGGGAAAGGCTAATATGGAGCTGAAGGAAGTGTCTTTCACGAGCAAGACCACTATTCACTTTCGCTCCTAATTACCTTCCTGTCTGGGGTATTCTTTCCTGGTTAGAGTGTGGGGGAGGAGAGTGAGCCCCAACACTTGTTAGGTCTGCTGTCCCTGAAGTTACCAGATTGCTCCCATGAGTGCTGTCTGCATGTGCCAGCCCTGCACCCAAGAAACAGGTTCAGGACCTGGCGCTGTGCAGACGAGTGGCTCAGCTCCCAGAACCCTGTCATCCAATAAAGAGCCATTGTGGGACCTGGACCCTTCAGCGTCCAGGACAAACGACTCAAATGAAAAGCACAAAGCGTGTGAGTGGGACCAGAAACTTGAATGGATTGGTAATCACTTCCCTCGTGCCTATCACGTTATTTTTCATGGAACTTCCGAATGTAATTCAGTCCTTGCCTAGTGGAATGGAACCAACTTCCATTTCTCAGTGGATAAGTGAGAATGATTACAGTCATAACTATCAGGCAATACGGGGGACTAGTATTGGTGGGAAAGAGAAGTGGGAAATTGTTAGGAGAGATGGGAAAGGCCTGGCATGGGTGAGGGAGACACAAAAACATGTGCGAAGAGAAGGAAGTATTGATTCACTGCCTGTGACGGTGAGCTCACAAACAGCAGCTCTGTGCTTGAGAAATCAGAGATTGCATGCAATGGAGAGGAACCCTGAATCAGGCCCAAGGCTTCAAAAGCCAAGGTTTCCCTGTGAGGATGGTGCTAAGGCCGTGGTTCTAGGGGGCAAAGGTCCCTGTCAAGGGAGTGAGAGCTTCGGGCACCTAGCACTGCAGACCTAGTTTCTAGAAGGCACACAGCGAGAATGGGAGGAGGAAGGGTGCTAATTTAGGCTGAGCCACAGTTTCCATCTGGGTGACCTGAGATGAGTCCTTGTCTAACACCCAAAATAAGTTGAAGCTAAGCTTCCTCAAATGAATACCTAAGAGGGATAGGAGGATGAGGCTCTGAGCTCTGCAGGCCAAATGAAAAGTGTTTTCAGCTACACTGTTGATGGCATTCCACGTTCCTGATTCAAACCAGCTTTTTTTATTTATTAATTTACAAGAAGAGATAGAGAGAGAAAAAGAGAGAGAGAATGGGCACGCCAGGACTTCCAGCCACTGCAAAAGAACTCCAGATGCATGCGCCACCTTGTGCATCTGGCTTTATGTGGGTACTGGGGGAACTGACCTGTGTCATTAGGCTTTGGAGGCAAGCACCTTAACAGCTGAGCCATCTCTCCATCCCCAAAGTGTCTTCTTAACTAATTAGTTTTAACCAGGAACATTATCTGTCTCAGCCGTCTTTCTTCATTATCTGGAGCTTGAAATTGATCATGTTTTTCACCTTAGTAATGGTAAGAATTGAACCCAGGGCCATCTTCATTTTAAACAAGTACTCTACCATTGAGCTAAGCACCCAGGCCCCAGGCCAAAATTTCAAACTAGCATCACTTGATCTATTTCCTTTGTATAACCATTCACAGACTACGACTTTTAAATAATCAAAGAAAAATAACCCCACATCTATGAAGAGATGTAGACATTTCAACAGAGGCTCATTTGAGTCAATGTTAGGTTATCATTTCTCATGTGTTTGATTTGATCATCATGGTTATATCTTTCTGCATAATCTACAGCGATGACCGGTTACTTGAAATGTGTGTAATTTCATTAGATACATGACATTGTCTTTTATTATGGATAGATTGGATTTGATTGGAAAAAAACACAAATAAATATTTCTTCCAGCAACTGTTCTTAACTCACCAGAATTAAGCAGGATGATGGATTTGAGGCACACAAACTCCTCTCCCTGCAGGTTCATCATACGGAACCGACTCGATGTAGCCAACAACATGTCAAAGATCTCCACCATGCCCTCGACACATTTACCCTGATTCCTATGAAAAGAAAGTTTTAAAATGCATCAAAGAACAGAACAATTTCCATAAGACATAAGGCTCACATTCATAAAAGTCTCCCGGCTCCAAAGTTGTAGTAACCATCTGGAGTCTGTGCTTTTCCATTGGATAAAGGGCACGAGACAGAGGAGGGCATGTCCATCCAAAAAATTGCCCATTTGAAATTATTGGAAGAGATCAATGTTCAGTGCCCATATGTGCCATGGTAAATATGGATTTCTTCAACCTATAGTAATTAAAAAGGATTGGGAATCAGGTATGGTTTGGATCTGCTACTGAATTCTACACATTGTACTGATTATGGGAATAAAAAAAAGATGAAGGGCTCTGTTTTCAAGATGTTCATGACCTTTAACTAATATACCAAGTTCTCCCAGATGTGTTTTCAGGGCGTTTCTGAAATGCAGGAGTGACTGTGACAGCTGTGGCTGGGTCGGGATCACGGTTTAACGTAGAAGAGGTAGGGATGAATGCATTTAGTTGGTGGTATTCAGCTTGTCACGAAGACATGTGCGATTTCATTAAGCAAAAGTGTGAGTGCATGACTGGATGTGGAGGGAGGAACAGGATTCCCAAGGACCCATTATCAACCAGTCCTTGAGCTGGATGTTAGAAAGAGACAAGAGAGTATTAACATTGTTAAGAAAAACAGCAAGATCAATGGGGAAAAAGAAAGATATGAAGAAACGGATACATTATCCCAAAAGATATACATAGCCTTTACAAATAACAAGTGTCCCAAAATGCAGCCCATGTCACTATAGAAGCATTGTCATACTATTTTGAGACAGAGTTTATTGAGTTTTCATGTGACATACTTAGAATAGAGTGTTCACATATCAGAGACAAGATTTAAGGATCAGCTATAGATACATGGATAATCGAAATAAATATTGTTTATTTCTTTCCAGTTGGCCATGTAATCTGAGCATCAGAAACTAAGTGTTGTGTGCATTTGCTTTGACTGAAAATCAGGACGGCCAAAGGTTTCATTATAATCAGAGAGGAAACCCTTAAAGCTCTAATGAGATTAATGGTCACTCCCCCAAAATATTGCTCTTAATTGGAGAGGACATACTAGAACTGGGTTTTTCTTATGTAGTTGAATGTTTATAAAGTAGTGAATCTTTCTAGTGAGGAAAAAAAAAGCAAGGATAGAGGAAAATGTTTGGAGGAATAAGCTTTAAAAATAACAGCTCATAGCCAAAATAGAGAAATGTTCCTTTCTCAGTACAAAGTCTCTGTTTACTTAACAGACTGCACAGCAGCAGGGGAGGAAGTCTCAGTGTGGGAGGGAGCCTGTGCTCACCTGCTGTGAGCAAAAGTTCAGCTCAGAAAAGAGAAAGGAGAAGCTGCTTAGCAATTCTCCCTTCTTGTCCCTTTGCGGCAGGCTCCCACATTTTCTCACGAGGAGTTGATCTGAACTCTTCCAGCCTCTTTGCATGGGATCCTGTTATCCTAGTCAGTAAGCATCGTCTGGAGATGTGCAGTCCTTGCTCTCCAGCACCTGGAGAAGCGGAGGGTCCCTCAGTGATGCTGCTGCGTTCTCTAGATTCAGTTCAAAACTCTCCCTCTCTGTCTCTCTCTGTTTCTGCCTGTCTCTGTCTGTCTCTGTCTCTGTCTGTCTCTGTCTCTCTCTCTCTTTCTTTATCTTCCCTGCCTCTAGGGGATGTGGAGAGGTCACCCAGCAACCATTAATCACAGACACATGATGGGAGGACTGGAAATTTCCTGCTATGAGAACATATGTGTTCTATGTTTTGGAGGTGTGAGCCTGAACGTTGAGGAGTCCTTGGGGATATTCAGTGCAATGAAGCTGCAGCTTACTAAACAGTTCTACCAGAGGCTAGATAGGAGAAGTGTATACTGGTGTCTCCATGAGATGTCCGCTTTACAATGAGAGCAGCTCAGTTTATGTAAAAACATTACAGACAACCTACGATTTGTGGAATAAATAAAAATGATATATTCGGATGGCCTCGATTATATTTTTTGTGTAAAACACACAAGGGTGTCTGAAGTCTAACAAATGGCTGGTTCTGTGGTATCTGGGGGCCTTTCATCAGCATGATCACAACATAAACACGGTTCTATGTGATCTGGCGAGCACATGACATGTCAACCTATTTTCCAGCATAAAACCATTTGGACTTTGAAGGTAGACTCTTGTCACCTACCTGATGCAAGGGGATCCCTCACTGTTGGCTAAAATCATTGACGTTATGGAAGGAGCTTCCTCTCAAAGTCCTGAAAAATGTTCTCTGCTAACTTCAAGGCACATTTAGCCAGTTTTTCAAGAAAACGTTATCAGGAGAATTACTAAGAACCAAAAAGTGACATTACTGTAGAAGGAGCTCTAGAGCCATGAAATGTCCCCAGACTGAAGAACACACGTGGTATGGGACTAAAGAACATGAGGAGTCGTTTTAAAAGCTGTACATCGCCCACTACAGCTCAGAAGAAGTTTAGCAAACAGATGAGCCTATGACTCCCATTGTGAGAAGTGACTGCCTGTAAGGGTGATCTCCAGTATGGAGCATATCAGAGCACTTTGGAATCCCCCTGTGGTCAGTAACTGCAGTCCATTCTCAGGGATGTTGAAGGGGAAGGAGCAGGACTTGAGACAGCATTAGCTCATATCATGTCTTCAAAGTTTTCCTCCACTAAAATGATAGCCTGTGCTTTGGGATGCTTTGAGGTTCCTTGTCCTCCTCGTGGGAGATAAAGAATGCTAATAATCAAACTTGCACTTGGTTGTCTTCCAAACAAACATAACTTTCAGAACACAAAGCTGCCTGTTAGTCTCTCTGTGTCTAAAACTGATCAATGAAGGGAGAGAAAACCAACCCAGGAGAGCAACATAAAACATTTAATTTAATTGTCCTGAGAAAATGTACAATATGATTAGAAGACAATTCAAAATGAAGATGCTATTTAGAATCAACAGATTAATTAAAGATCATCTGTATTTCCAGCACTACAGAATCTTTTAGCACGTGCTCAGAAATATGCTAATTCTACAAATACTTATGTATTCAAGTGGCATACCTATACAGCTCTCAAAGTATTAAAGAAAGTGCTGAAAATGGTAACACATAAGCAAATATTAAAAGAAAATTGTTTACATACTAGATTCCAGTTTTATGGTACTCAGAATCTTGGAGATAACTACTTACAGCTGTGTGAACTTGAACCAATTACTCTGCTACTGAATAAGTTTGAATATGTGTCCCCCAATAGGTAACAACGCATGGTTTGCCCACTAAATAATGTAACTCATTATGGACAATAAATATTTATTTAAAAAAAAATACTTGGATTTCCAGCTGCCTGGCTGGATAAGGTTTTAAAGGGGGTAGATTCTAAGGTCTAGTCCTTAGGTGTTGTGATGGTTATGTTTTTGTTGTCAACTTGATCTTTCTAATTATCTTGGGTGGGTCTCTGAGGATGTTTTCAGGAAGGCAGCCTTTCAGTAGGGGGAAGGATGTAAAGAAGCTCAAAGACTTCCTTTCCTGTGTGAGCAGTGCAGGAAGGAAATTCCAGAGACTCAGGAAGCCATTAAGTCTGGGGAAGGGTTGTAAGACCCCAGGCCCTAAGGCTATATAAAGGGGAAGAAATTCTCCCCTTGGCTCTCCTGCCTGTTTGCTGTTTTTTGTGTGTGGTGTTGGTGATGGGTTTCACTCTCTGCTTGGACCTGTGAAATAGGACCAGCCTCTTTCACTTTTATGGGACTTCCCCTGTATCCATAGCTTAAAAAATACTTTGCTCCCCCAAATTGTGCCTGGTTTGAAGATTCATCCCAGCGGTGTGTGGCTGACTGCAACAGGTGTGTTTGAGGGGGGATCCGAATTCCAGCCCAAGGGTATAAGAGAATAGTCTGACCACTGTTTACTGTAGGTTATGTGTTTGCTTTGGGTGCTGACAGTTTGGTGGTGTCTCTCTGCTTGGTTCTATGAAAGGGGGCCAGTCTCTTCAGCCATTATGGAGCTTCCCCTGGATCTGTAAGCTTCAAATAACCCCTTCCTCCTATAGACTGTGTCTGGTTTGGATGTTATTCCCAGGAATGTGGACCTGACTACAATATCAGGCTGTAAGTTGGGAGTGGAATACTGTCACATAGAATGTCTGCTGACTTTAGGCCAAACCGTAGGGAAATGGATGGTATAGCGATGGAGGGGCTTCTGCTCCACTGTAAAATATCTGCTCTGTCTTACCTGGAAGGCAGACCACAGACCTGAGAAGTAGCCAGAAAGAGTCAGACTGATTGTTGGGCAGTGAACACTGTACCTCCATTAGTTAAGAATTGAAGATTTTAAAACATAATGAAAAAAGACAAAAAAAATAATGAAACATAATGAAAAAAACAAATGAGAAAAAAAATCAAAGACAAATGGAATGACAGGTTCGGGAGTCAACTGTTTCTGTCTGAAATGACTATACTACCAAAGAAATTTCAAGCCTGAACTTAAAATAAAAACAATTTCAAAAAAGCTTTTGGATGTTCAAGTCTCCAACCTTTAAGTCTCCAATGCACA